>JAIPMN010000485.1:0-37546 GCA_020650975.1 Apostichopus californicus
CCACATGTAACCAATAGCTAGATGTTATAAATAGATATGTAATAAATACATATTATGTCATAAAATATACACAATTTGTAATAACCAACAGCAATGAATACTTGGCGATGTATTGCACACGTTAATTATCAAGTTTCAAATGAAAGCCGACATAAAAATATGGAAAAACTGAGTTGGAGAGGTCATTTAAACATATTCAAATTAATGCTATCACATTTAGAGACCATTACGTATTTCCAACAGTAAATTTAGCTACAAGGAGCAAAATTGCTATTCACTTGGGGATATTTTAAAATATCAAAGATTTGTACTTTGCATAATAGAATTTAAGCTCAAAGTGAGTTAGAGTGAGTTAGGGCAAAATTTTTTGAATGTAATAACAGATTTCTAATTATAGTCTGACAACAATTTAGTTGCAGTTGATGTTTGGGTAAGTGCAATACTAAACTGCTATCAAAACCATCACGATATTATAAGAGATGGTTGAAGACCAGATCTATTAATAATACAGCCAGTGATCACAGGTTTGCTTGGCCATCTTATGAAACTCAATCATTCACAAATATGTCTAAAATGGAACAAACTTTTGACTTGCTTCCATCCTTATTATTACTTAAAGTGTAAAGAACCTTACCATCCTGCTCAAGAAATTATAATAGTTGTTTTAATGTTGCTTGTAAATCTTGTGGCACTGTACACGAATCACTGATATTGTTTGGAGTGCACATGCCCCCCGTCCATCATTCCACACTATTCCTCCCCTCATAAAGTGAAAGTCAAGTTACAATTCTAAAAGCATTAATTAATTAAGGCATTAATTAATTAGTTAATGCATTAATTAATAAATAATTTTTTTAAACAAACCTGCATTCCAATTACAGCATAGATGAAAAATAACATTACAATTAACAAGGCAACATAAGGCAGGGCCTGTTGAAACAAAAGAAAGCAAAAATGAGAAAACTCAACACTTTGTCATTAATTTGATTTTAAATGGGAAATTATAAAATGGCATAAAAATGACTAAAGATGCTAGAATGGCTACAAATTTTCAAAAGCTAAAAACAAACATTTATGGTTTTGTTGTTGTTGTTGAAAGTTTTGAATATTTATTTGCATGCATGGTGTTCATAACTTCAAGGCTATATAGGTGCATGTTCGTAACTTTTCACATTAGCGTAAATGAGTAAGGCAGCTTGCATAGACTTTTGAAATTATGAAACGATGCTTCTTTAAATTGTCTCATTTTATAATTTCTTTTAAGTTTTTGTTTATTGAAATTTACTTCATATGACATGACTTCTCATAGAATTAAAATAAAAAGGGGGGAAAAAGGAAAATAGTATGGCTTTTAACACTAGTCAGATTTGATTGTTACTTCTGAGACAACTTTCTGTTGCTCATTTACTTACAAAGTTGACTAATTCATTGAAGATCTTTGTGTGTGCCATTTAACAGGTCCCTCTAAATCAGCCATGTTTATGACATTAAGCAGCTGGAAGTATTTTCTTGCTTTTATCTGAAGATTTTAGTCCACTTCCCACCAGATTTGCTCAATAAAACTGCAATATTCTGAATATATTACATGAATGCTATTAAGTAAGTCTTCCCACTGCCTGCATTTATTGAGATTTCATTAGTTTCATTAATTAAAGACAATAACAATAAACTCCATCCCTAGTTTTTTTCACTTATTTAGCTAGGCTAGATAGGATTGCTCGATTAAAATGTCTACTGAAAATGAATTTATTTCCACAAAAAAAAAATTATGACATAAAAATGGTGTTTTGATATAGAGTTATCTAACCCTTGCAACCTCAAAACTCTTTTATTTTATGGTGGATTTATTTGTGATTGAGTTTTTACAAGTTACCTGAAAAGACTTTATGAAAGTCCAAAGTAATGTCCGTATACCCTCTCCTCTACTTAGTAGCTTCACCAGCCTCATAACTCTGAAGAGACGGAAGAAGTTGATGCTAGGAGCCGATTCCATCGCAGCAGGCTGTGAGGAGGGAAAATCGGCAGGGAAATACAGTTTATATTCACAGACAATGCTTGATGGAGAAATGAATGCCATCATCTTCGTGCGACAATTTAATAATTATCATTAAGTTATTATAAAATGAATATTCAGAGTGTTTACTTCCATACTGGACAATGCTCAAGTTGTCTATCATTCATTGATTTACTAGTAACACTTTTACTCTACTTCAGGACAACAACATAACGTTTATATCAAGTGTTAACATATATACATGAATCTTTTGTGCCCAAAGAACAATACACTCATGACTTGATATAAATTGCTTACATCCACTTATAGGCTAACAGTGCACATTCCAGGGTATTTATGTATATGGAGATTCTACATGAAAACTAACATTACTGATGATAATCGGAGACTTTTCATGGGAATCGAGTTGTACCAGACAGATGAGTCCATTTAGATTGGGGAGTGAGGGGAGGGAGGAAGGAGGGGAGATGAGGGAACAGGGAAGGGGATGTGTGAACCAAAACCTGCTTCCATGTTCCCCCTTCCCTGGCTTCAACATTGCCAATAAAGTGTGAATACAAGAAAGACGACACATGAATATCCATGCTCACTCTTATGAAGCAATGAACTGTTACTGAATCACCTAAACTAAACCAATGTAATCAGTATCTCCTTCAATATCATCAATCGTCTACCAAAGAAGTAGTGGGGGGGGGGAAGGGGGGCATAATTATTACAACAGGTAACCCACAGTACGATAGTTAATGTGCAGAGGAGAAAGATAACACGAGGAGCCAAGAATTAAAACAAAGTTACCTTTGCTGTTCTCAACTGAATGTAACCAGATAAAGACTAAAACAAGTTTACATTGACAATAATTTTACGGAATATTTCTAGTCACTATTTCATACTCTGGATTTGTCAAATCATTTCTACTTTCCCAACAATCATAAAAGCAGGAGTATTTTCACCAAAAATTGACCTTACAATCATGTGGAATACTGACTAAATATCCCAAAATATCAAGATGTAGGATCAACTAAGGTTTAATTTGTAGGGTTATAACCTCTGGTAAGATACTTCTGATATGTTTTAGCAATATTATTTAGCTGCTAAACTGTGGAAACACTACGAATGAATGACCTATTAAACTGATATTATACACATAATGAATGGTTATGAGTGCAATAGTGCAAATATTTCATGAGTTGAAAGATGGAATGTTCCATTCAACTCGGCTGCGCCTCGTTGAATGGAACAAATTACATCTTTCAACGAATGAAATATTTGCACTATTGCACGAATGGAAACCATTCATTATTTGTTTTATACAACACCTTCAAAATTGGATATTTGTATTATAGATGGGTAAAATGCACTCATGCAACAGATTGTTTTGAACAGACAGGTTTCTCTGCTCTCCTTACTATTGAAAAAAGTGCTATCAAAAAAGTATAACCCATGGTTCTATTTCATAGAGTGGAATAGAGCGGATTTTGCATGCAATCGACGAGCAATTGACCAATCAAATGGCCGGAATATAATTAGGTGTTGTATAATACAATATGTTCAACAGTTAAAGATATATTGAACTATATGTGGTACTATCTTTGTTGTAGATCCGTATCATAACATTATGAAACTGAAAGAGTAAGGCCAAATGTAAATATAATGACAAGATATAATTTAGTGAATTAATATATATACAACTAATAACAAACATTAACATGTTAAAATAACAAAAAAGAAAGAAATAAATCAACATTTTGACTACAGACCTTAACGAAGTTGTGTGCTAAATGATATGCTTTATAATAATATTTTATGTGCTTAATTAGTCTAATGTAACTTTAATTACACTGGACAAAGATTTTACCTTCAGTATGATCATATGCAATCTTAACTTAAGTAGTGCTAAAAAGTCACCCAAGACAGAGCCTGGACACAAAAACTAAACTACTTGGTTCCCTTTCAACCCAGTCCCCTACCCCTACCCCTCCCCCCCCCCCCAACTTCATCAAAATGGTCATGACGATGCTATGTCAGGTAGTGCTAGTACACAAAGGGTTCAGTCAAAATGTCTGGGAAGATTAGATATAAACCAAAGGCAAAGAGCTGCATTAAATAAAAGTTATCAGAATAATGTTGATAACCGCTGGTTTATCACCCATCTTTACCCAACTGTTATCTGGTATCTAGTTCACAGGTGGGTGAGCTATATATTACTCCTCACATTGACCTAATTCCACAACTTTAACTTCATTTTGAGAACACTAATGTCCAACAAGTGGTTACATTCTTATTCTTTCTGAGATATCAATGGAGACTAACAAGTCTGTTTTCAAATATCAGCTTCACAAACAATAAGGTTTAACTTCATTCTTTTCAAAACTCAACATGAAAACAGGTTTGTGTAGTTCCAGTTGCTACAAATGGATGTTTCATAAAAGCGGCCTGTACATCCAAAACAAACCTTAAGAAATTTCAATAAAATTGAATTTGATTTTCAGAATATTGAAATGGTATGTGAAAGCTGCTTAACTGTTTGATTGGAAAGAAAACACAGAAATTGTCAGGTATGGCACACACAGTACTCTGTTGATGTATGTACACTGTAAATTAAAATATCATCACGTTCACAGTCAGGCAATTTCTCAGGTTAAAGTTGAGCTAGAAATCAACTTTCAAAGTGTACATTAATTACCTGAGTAAGTTACGAGAGTATGGATGGAGATATAATTTGGGTAAGATGTATCATTTTGAAATGAATATGATATTTGTTTAAATGATATAACGATGCTATCCCAACATGCAATTCATGCATAATTTAAAGTAAAAGTAAGATATTAGCTAAAGTATAGAACCCAATGGCGTATCGTTCAAGTCATTCCTTGCAGTCAAATGTACGGTTTATAGCTACACTCTATGTTACGGTGCATCCTGTATCAAACACATATAAAATACACTACATACATAAATAAATATGTATGAAATCATTGCAAAAATCCATATATCATGGACTAGAAGTTCTCAGCATTTCAATTGGCTTTTTGTTTCCATTCAATCACATTCTCTTTAAGTCTAAATTACTTTGTGAATTGTTTCATAGTTGTCATAGGTTACACCCTATTTTCAACTCAACGTTTTCCAAGCTGTGTGATAAAACTTTATAATTCTCTACCAAAAGTTTCCCTTTTCCCCCTGATTGTTCTACAGCAATATGTCTAAACAAAGCCATACAATTAATTTAATTCTCCTTAGTAAAATTTTTCATGCAATGTAAATTTGTATAATATCTGAATAGAGATAGTTCTCACATATGAAAAAAAAAAACATGGCAGACATACTAAAAATCTGAAAGTTTTTAACAAGAAAATCATGTTTCAAAATGGAGAGTTAAGAGAATATAAAATGGAGGAAAAGGTAAATTATGTGTAGTATAAAAACTATTTTGCTCCTATAATATGCTACTTAAATCAAGATGCAATATCGTTTGCTATAAAGAATACATATCCTTCCATATGCAGATCATTTTAGTACTAAAATAATAAATTGTTTGCTATATCATGCTGTTACAATCATATAAATTTCAACATTACCTGAAAGCATAAAATGATGTTTAGATTGATAGACAGTGTTATCTTGATACATCATGGAAATTCATCTCATTTCATTCTTTCTAATTTTCATGACTATTTGGGATTTTCTTTCCGAGATTATTCCAAAGAATTGTTAGCGATAAATAATCACCATGTTGGTACCCTATGAAGAGTCACCCCCCCTCCCCACCTCCCCTTCCCCTTAGTACTTCTACCTGTAAGCTGTTGCAGAGAGCAATACAGTTACAGACAGTATAGTCATCAATTGAAACCTACATTTTATTTCCTACCCACCTCAGGCCCTCTATATTGCCCTCTATATTATATATAGCTATACAGGTATTTGGCAGTAGATATTAGTGGTTTGTTAGCAATTTTAATTTCACTTCCTCTTTTTTAGAATAGTGATATATTAATTGTCACAGTGTCAACACTATTTTCCAGAATATCAGACAAGTTTTACCAGTTAACTTAAAAAGTTGAATGTCCAATTTCTTTAACAAAATACAAAAAAAAAAACAATATAAAAAAGTAAAGCTAGTCAGTAAGAGAATTCAATGACAAACTACAATGTAACAAATTTGGAACATTTCTTTTCTTGTAGAGGCAAGGTATTTAATAACACTCTCCCATTACACGAGTCATTTAATTTGGCTTTTAACCTTTTTTTTTTAATAGAAAATTTCTTGATCTATACTAAAGAAGCAACCCATAAGTCATAAATCTATGAAGAAGAGAGCATTCTACTTCACTAGATGCAAAATTTTAAAGCAAAGTTGTTTTTGAAAGAGTTAAGTAGAAAACTTAAGAGAAAACCATCACATTCTGAAATTTTTGCAAAAGAGGGCTGAGTGAGAAGATGATATGAATGGCTTTTCAAGCAAACTATACTTTGATATAGTTTCCACTAAAACACTCTCATATGGATAATTCATTTCTGTATCAAATTGGATTCCTTTTCTTCATGATAAAATAAAACAATGATGTTAATATGTATCTAAATATTCAGCATGCTATAATTTGATCTGCTATCAACCCGAAATGTTGAAGAGACAGTTTCAATAGAGAATAATCCTTTTTTTTCTGCTGAGTAAAATTTGAGAATTTGGCCTAATTCTACTTAAAGAGTTCATAATTACAAGCTTCTTTCTAGCAATGCCAGAATAAAATTGAAACACTTTGCTTTATTTCATTGTGGTACATGTCATTATAAACTACCTTTGATGCAAAAGTAATCACCGATAAGTGTAATGTAGTTATTAACTGACTCATTCCCCAACTGTAAGTACAATGATATAGAAAAAAAACAAGTACCTGGGTAATTTGGACCAGCATTAATAATTGTTACAGCTAAAAATCCTTAAAAAAATATATCAACTTTTCTGTATTTAACATGTGCTGTAGACTAGATAAGAAATACTTGAGGAGTCTGAAACCTTAAGATAGGAAAACAAAATGCAGATAAAAGTAAAACTACCACCATTGAAGGAAGAATTGAGGAAGAATTGAAAAGAACAAGGGGGACAATGAAATCAAAAGTTTACCACTGTTACAATCTGTCCAAGAAAAATTGGAGTAAAAATGGGAAGAGACAAAAATAATTTTTTAAACACAAGTTTGAGATTAAAAAACAAGTAGCAAAGTAAAAAATAATTTAAAGTGACAGGAGAAATACAAAGTATGAGGAAACTAAACTGAAAGTTTAAGAGACACAAAATAAGAAATTAAAATGATGAAGAAGCACATCCGGGGAAGCTTAATACTAACGAAATGGTTGTCACTGTTCCTCTCCAAAATTGTGTAAAAGTAAGAGGTCCTGAAGTTTCGATCCTAGCAGGATCTTCTGCAGGCTGCTAGGATCGAAACGTCAGGCTCTTTTACGTTTACACGTTTGTTTACACAGTGGAGAGGCAGTTTGCTAACAGTTTTGTTTTGTTTTGATTTTTGTTCCTCTCCAAAATTACCAGTTGTAAAAATCCCATATTCTACAATCCTTCTTTGAAATTTAAATATTTGAATTTCAATCTTGAATTAAAAGAAAAATGATTGACACGGCACAAATCTTGATTTCCTGTTAGCTCTCCAGCATTTCAATGGAGAGTGTTGTCATAAACTGCTTGACTTTCTCTGAATCAAAGTAACACAATCATGTCATGCCTGATGATATTGCTGATAGATGTGCTAGGAGACTGACAAGTTAATGCTTCCATTTGTACAGTTTTGCCGAATGAAAGGTATGCTTTACAAAACACAATGTACAGTGCTAAGAACAGGTAGCTTGGTCTTGAAACTTCTAAATTATGTTTCACTAGATCTCTCCTTCAATAATCACAATATGAAATTGTTTATGACATTGATCAACTCATATGGTACCGTTACGATCTGCAGTCTTAGATTGCATCTTGTCAAGTCGGAACTAGAAGTGAACCCCATATGACACCACCCTCTGGTTAGTTTGGGCAGTGGCTAGGGAGCCCCATAGCAAGTGATATATTTATTACTTATGACACCACCCTCTGTTTAGTTTGGGCAGTGGCTGGGGAGTCCCATAGCATATGATATATTTATAACTTATGACATCACCCTCTGTTTAGTTTGGGCAGTAGCTGGGGAGCCCCATAGCAAATGATATATTTATAACTTATGACAACACCCTCTGTTCAATTTGGGCAGTGGCTGGGGAGCCCCATAGCAAATGATATATTTATAACTTATGACATCACCCTCTGTTTAGTTTGGGCAGTGGCTGGGGAGCCCCATAGCAAATGATATATTTATAACTTATGACATCACCCTCTGTTTAGTTTGGGCAGTGGCTGGGGAGTCCCATAGCAAGTGATATATTTATTACTTATGACTTCACCCTCTGTTTAGTTTGGGCAGTGGCTGGGGAGCCTCATAGCATATGATATATTTATATTAAACTAATAACATAACCCCTCTGCTTAGTTTGGGCAGTGGCTGGGGAGCCCCATAGCAAATGATATAATTATAACTTATGACATCACCCTCTGTTTAGTTTGGGCAGTGGCTGGGGAGCCTCATAGCATATGATATATTTATATTAAACTAATAACATAACCCTCTGCTTAGTTTGGGCAGTGGCTAGGTAGCCCCATAACAAATGATATATTTATAACTTAACTTATGACATCACACTCTGGTTAGTTTGGGCAGTGGCTGGGGAGCTCCATAGCAAATGATATATTTATAACTTATGACATCACACTTATAACTTATGACATCACACTCTGTTCAATTTGGGCAGTGGCTAGGTAGCCCCATAGCAAATGATATATTTATAACTTAACTTATGACATCACCCTCTGGTTAGTTTGGGCAGTGGCTGGGGAGTCCCATAGCAAATGATATATATATAACTTATGACATCACACTCTGTTCAATTTGGGCAGTGGCTAGGTAGCCCCATAGCAAATGATATATTTATAACTTAACTTATGACATCACCCTCTGGTTAGTTTGGTCAGTGGCTGGGGAGCCCCATAGCACTTTAGCAAAATGACCTCCCTGATAGAAAAAAAGCTTGATTCTTTCAAAACTTGATGGCTCTTGCTCTTACTTCACATATGGTCAGTCTGCTTCAAAGTTTCACCATTACACCTCTCATCATCATCCTCATTTTTGAAGAAGTTGTGATAATCTTTTTTATGTCTTCTTTCATTTGCTTTTAGTATATACAAACATGTAGGGTAACTTCATTGATCAAGGTTACACTGTGTGACTCCCTGCAGTAAATTCAGCTGTTAGCTATTAAAAGAAAAGTTAGTGAATAAATTCAACTTATACAGGGATGTAGTAATGCAGAGAGTATTGAGAGGAATACTATAAGCTGAAAAAATATAAATACCTACTATCTACATTTCTTGTTCATAGTATTTCTGCTTTAACTCCTTACCTATCCTTACCTATTCATTTGCTATCCTTACCTATTCATTATCCCATTATCCCAATAACTAATCATTACCCATGATCCTCACAACCTATTATCTATCATACTACCTCATCTATTTATTTACATCATTACATATTCATTACCTATCCTCATTACCTAAGCATTACCACATTTCCTATTCATTACACACTGCCTTGTTTTCTATTGATTTCATCATTACCTATCCTCCTTTCAATTCAAAATTCAATTCAATTCAATTACCTAATCAATACCTATCAAACTACATCATCTATTTATTTACATCATTACCTATTCATTACCTATCCTCATTACCTAATCATTACCTCATTTCCTATTCATTACCTATCATACTACCTTGTTTTCTGTTGATTTCATCATTACCTATCCTCATTACCTAATCATTACCTATCATACTACATCATCTATTTATTTACATCATTACCTATTCATTACCTATCCTCATTACCTAATCATTACCTCATTTCCTATTCATTACCTATCATATTACCTTGTTTTCTGTTGATTTCATCATTACCTATCCTCATTACCTAATCATTACCTATCATACTACATCATCTATTTATTTACATCATTACCTATTCATTACCTATCCTCATTACCTAATCATTACCTCATTTCCTATTCATTACCTATCATACCACCTTGTTTTCTGTTGATTTCATCATTACCTCTCCTCATTATCTAATCATTACCTATCATACTACATCTATTTATTAACATCATAACCTATTCATTACCTATCCTCATTACCTAATCATTACCTCATTTCCTATTCATTACCTATCATACCACCTTGTTTTCTGTTGATTTCATCATTACCTCTCCTCATTATCTAATCATTACCTATCATACTACATCTATTTATTAACATCATAACCTATTCATTACCTATCCTCATTACCAAATCATTACCTCATTTTCCTATTCGTTTCCTATCACACAACCTTGTTTTCTGTTGATTTTATCATTCCCTATTCATTACCTCTCCCTGATACCTTATCGTTACCTCATTGCCTATCATATTACCTCATTATCTAATAATTACCTCATTCATTACCTCATTACATGGCTATAGTACTGACTGGTTGTTCTGAGATATTGTTGTAACATTCTTTTGGCCTATCATCTAAACCTGCTATTTATATGAGGAAATTTCACTAATTTTAATACACTCATGATTTTAACAGAGTGACTGCTGTGTTAAAACTCTTTACAAGCAAAGACTACATGTCACAGACAATTAGGGCAATACATAAAAGAGTAACTACTACTTAAGCTGGAGATAGAAATATCTTCAAAATAGACAGGGAAAAGAACATGGAGTGGACCACTTGTATTCTGGAAATGAAAACCATTACCTGCCCTCCCCCCCCCCCTCCCTCCAACTCCAGCTCTGCTTCAGTGAATATTATGGTCTTGTATAAAATATAAAAAAAACCAGTGCATGAATATACATACTGGTAAATATTTTGGAGGAACAAGCAGATGTTTTCAGGAAATGAGTAGATGGTTGTTTAAAATGGTAAATGGTTCAGTTTTGATTCTAAAAGGTATATGTCTCCACTGCGAAAGTTGACTTGTTTACATACATGATATCTACGATATACAACAAAGAAAATGAGGAGAGGGGGTTGGCTATAACATGTACGATCACATCTCTTATAGTATAATACAGTGGCGGGCGGAATGAAGAAGTGAATCACGGGAAAAGTTCTGACGTGTGAACTACGTGAGCCTATAATCGGTGACCACAGAGACACACATGACAGTGAATAGATTTAGAGAAGAGACTGTGTTGACAAGAGGCAATAATTATAGGACGATTGGACTACTATCTGTGTGCCATATGCAGCAGCAGGAGCTGGACAAGATTTCACTTTTGCTCACATTTTGTGTAGCACCATTTAGTGTGGTGGGCGTGTGGCGTGTGTGTGTGTGGTGTGTGTGGGTAGCGAGGGGGAAGGATCAGGCATGCATGAACTTATTAATTGCCTGGCCTACATGCATGTGCTGGGATACCTGATCCAAACCATCAAAGATGTTTGCCTCCTGTTGACACAAAAGAAAAACTAACACCATTCAAAGTGTTGTAAGGTCAAAACAAACAGATTGCCATATATTAATGTTGTTTTTTTACAGAATAATTTAACAACTTACAGCCTAGTGGTTTCTACACTCAACCAAATTTGTTTAATCTTACATTGGCTGAAATGCTATTTTACAAATTGTAAAAAAAAAAAAAAATGTCATTTACATACAAAATCAATTTACTTGCATAATTTTGTATTAACTTCAAAGTTCTGATCCCCTACATTGTTAATATAAACACAAATTTTAAAGGGACCATAAAGTGAAGCAAGACAAAACATCGCTTGACTGATGGAACAAAAGTCAGCGTAGACTGCCCGCTTCATATTAAGTCACTATGGGTACTGGTGAGCACCCATAATTGTCTCTATATCGTATGAAACATGATAAACTTCAAAACTGTCAAAATATTGCAAGATGTGTTTTTTAAGCATATCAGAATTTGTGGCATTTTACATCTCTGGCAGTTATTGCTGTGTCAGGATGTATAGTCCCTTTAACCAATTTGAAAGTAAGTGACACTAGGACTTAAGATAGAATCATTTATCTACACAAAAAGAATTAGCAACATTCCCCCGTTGAATATGATCCAAATACTGTAGCACAATTGTGACAGCGTATCAAACATGTTTGACCTGTTAAAATTGATTAATCCAGCAGCCTATTATGTTAATGATGAGATTAAAGACAAAAAGTCAAATTAGTAACTAGGTTCACATATATTACTAGGTTTGGTTCCATAAGGGGGGGGGGGGTGGGGGAGGGGTGGTGGACTAGATTGCACATAAGCTTAAATACATTACACTATCATTCATTAGTTCAGCATTATGAATGACTGATGCTGACAGCCTTTTTTTATTATGATTATTGATCGCTTTTTGATGGTTGTCTGGTTCTTCTAGTCAGAAAACTAAAACTATATCTTGCCAGCCTATCATCCTATGCATTGATTAATTCTTCTGCGGTACCAGGTCCACATGCCAACAATTGTACATGAATGTTATTAGAAAACCAAAATTTGTGTTAAGAACCTTAAAAGAAAGTACAAACAGTATAAATACAACTTTTGAAATATAAGCTTTACATCTCTCCTGTCCTATCAGCATTCAAAATCCTAAGTTGATTTCTTAATTTGACCTTTATTTTTATCTCATCTCAACTTATTTCTGAAGCAGGGTTTACAAGATGATAACATTCATCGCTAAATTAATAACCCTTGGGATGACACCTTTCCAATTCTTCACTTTCATCCCAATATATCTGTCGCTAGCAACCATTTTTGTGAAAACTTTTAATAAATGCAGGAAATATATTATAACCCTCTTGATTGGCTTTATTAAAAGTCAATTATAGCAACATTACTAATGTCCTCTACAGAATGTTCTACCCAACAACCTTTCAGGTTTAATACCTGAATTACAACCAGACTATTATTGAACTCACTTTGTTGAATAAAATGAGCTTAATCTCTACAGATGCTCCCTGACCCCCCCCCCACCCCCCCTCCTTAAACAGAATATAATCACATTCGGATAAGCTGACTAAAATAGTAAGACTAAAACTACTGGTTTAATTTCCTAGACCAAGTCTGCCTAGGATGTTTTAATTTTGTTTGCTATTTATTTGGATGTATTAGTAATAAATGAATAAGGAGGAATGGGAATTGGAATATGTTAAATATATTTTGAAAAGTAAACATCTTTCAGCTGAAGACTGATAACTTGTGATGGAATGCTTTTACAAAGGTTAGTTGCAAAGTTTTACACACACTGACGACACCCCCATCCCCCCACAACAAGAAGAACAAAGTGTTGTGAAAAAATGCACAGAATGAAAATCCATACCAAGTCCTGTGAAACATTTCAAGAGACATAAGCATTGTAGGACAAAGAAAAGAATAACAAGAATAACAAATAAAATCATTTAATAGGAGAAAACCTAACAAGAGATATAAGCATATAGGAGTATCCCTCAGTTAAATGTGTAATGGGTAGGAATTTATATATGTTTCAACTAAACTGAATTAGTTTTAAAGAATAATTTTACACTGAACTTTAGTCTTAATATGTTATAGCGCTAGACCAAAGGAAACTTGGAGAGCCGATAAACCTAGCTTTCTATAACAAAAATTTTCATGACATTCACCATTAAAATATGCTTAATCCCCAGAATGTTCCTTTAAGGCTGAATTCATGATGTTGACGTCTCTGCGCAGACCTTAATGTTAATCCATTGTTCGTAAATTCTATATCACTCACCCAATCCATGGTCTTTCCCCTACAAACAATACGGGACCCTTGGATTAAGACATTCAACTAGATATATCCTTGACAACATTGTAACATTTTGTAAACTTGTCATCTGAGGCAATACAAGTCTGACATTTTTCCATTGAGTTTTGTGCTGCTTCTGAGAACATAATCTTATGCTGTGTATTAGACTGCATAGTCCAGTCACTTTAACTAATGGACCCCAGCCACTTAAAGGGTAACTAGTCAACCATTAAAACTGTGAAATTCTCAAAAGACTCCTGAACCATTTAGCAGAGAAATTATTCACCACTTACCTGATTATACTGCAAACAAGTAAGTTTTGTAAGAAATGCTTAGTTGCATAGTAAACAGAATTTCCCTCCTGCCCTCTGCCCTCCCCCCTGTTCCCTCCAACCATCTTTCCCCTCTCTACACCCTCACCCGTACTCTCACAACCCCATCTCCCCTTCACAGTCACATGTCTGTCACAATGACACTGCTAGTTGAATAATGATTTGTGACTTTCGAAAGGAAATCAAATCCATCTTGTATAATGTAAGAGCATTAGCATATTCCACTAATTATTATTCATGTTTGCCCAATGTTGTAGTACTCAGAAGAATTGAATGTCATCAATGGATCTCCTCTCAAACAGTCAGATATGTTAAGATCGGAGACCCTTTCCTCGAGAAGTATCACATCATACTATGTGTATACCATACTTATGTTAACAATGCACAATGAAACCAAAATGATCTTCCTTTTAAATGTCACAAATTGTTGGATTAAGTTTGAAATAGAATCAGTTAGACAATTCAAATTTGAAGGTACAGGATTTGCAAGTGTTATTCCATTTCGATACGTACTATACTTGTACAACAAGGCATATTAAAGCCAGAAGTCTATATTTTTCTTTCGTCTTGAAAAGTTTAACAAAATAAGTATATCATCTTCTGACCCATGCAGGAAAGTAGTCATGAGGTTGTATGGGTTGCGGCACTGGCACCACTGACAAATGTTGAAAAAAACTCCTCTTTTTCTGTCTCCTTATGTTTCCTAGAGTAGCCCCTGACCTAGTGAACAGGGTACTTCTACATTGGATGACTGCTCCCACATTGTATCATTCATAAATTGAATGAAAATGCTTTGTTAGCAAACAATTCCTCCCAAAAAAATTCATGTTACCTGTGTCAATTATGTAACTTTCTTTGACTGGAATTATGAAGTTATCTTAAACGTAGTTGCATAAGTTTAGTTAAAAGTAATTTTTCTTTACAAAATTTTGGCCATGTGGCTTCATGACTATGTCTAGTCAAGAAGCTCAGCCTTTAAAACTTAAGGTGATGGTTATCCCTTTTTTTGAAAAGAAAAAGTGACTCAAAACCTATAAAAATCCTTATTATCTGCCCAAATTAACCATACTTGATTTGTAGCTTGTAAGAACAGTTAGATGTTCTACCATATATAAAATTCTTTTAGTTAATAGAAGGATATTTAACTTACATCAAGTTTGGTGATAATAATATGTACAATGGTTCCAAGGACGATTATAAAATCAAATATGTTCCAAACGTCTTTAAAGTAGTTCTGAAAAAAATGGAAATAAAGGGTATTTAAAGAAAAAAGAAAACATTTAGAATAAAAAAAAGAACAGAAGATGAAGAAGATTAAAAACCCATATGAGAGGTACATGCAGTAAATATGGAAACAGTCAGCTGTTCTATTTTTGAAGCAATCAGCACATACGTTAATAATTCTGGATTTTTCGGTTTGAGAATGACTTTTTTTAATGTAACAGGAATTATGTATGTACGTACGTATGTATAATTACTGAATATTCATGAACAAGTACTCAGCCCTAGAGTGGTTGATTATTGTAACAGTCAGACAACATGACTTGCACAGATGTCATGTGAAAATTATGTTTTGGAAATAGCCTATTAGTTATGCAAATGTTTAATGGATTGGAAATTAAATTTGTACATACTGCATCTTCATACAGAGCACATGTCATATATTATATGATGTAGGTTACTTAAAACAAGTCATATATCTATACATTTCATGTATCACAGGAAGTATAACATATCACATGGGATATCACAATTCACATGACATATCATATCATATATCACATGACATATGGCACACCGTGTCATATATCACATATGACATATCACGTATCCCATCACATATCATATATCACATGACGTATATGGCACATCATGTAATATATCATATATGACATATCACATACCACAGATCACATATCGCATGACATCATATATCACATGACATGCACCATACATCATATGTTATAAATGGCACATCCCGTAATATTTATAAATATATAGCACATATGACATGCCATATACCACAGGCCTTATCTCACATGTCATATATCACATGATTTAGTATGTATCATATGACATGCATCTCACATCACATGTTATATATGGCACATTACATATGCCATATCACATGTGGCATATCATATCACGTATCATGACTTAACCTTGCTGTTTTGCAGACAAGGGATTAAGAATACTCAAGTACTTGCTTTCACGTATGTAAAGATGACTTTCAAGAAAAAAACATTTCCACCTACCTTGGGCGTAAATGCTATCATTTTCAATATACATTCCATCGTAAATATAGCAGTGAATATTATGTTGAGCCGATCTAGCAAATACTCGTATTGATCTGACTGACCATAGAACTGGATATGAGAGAAAAGGGACATTCAAAGGAAACTTATTATCATTGAAGAAACTTTTCATTATTTGTGAGATAGTGGGTCAATTTGTGCTTCAATATAAAAACAAAGAATTGTCTTTGTCCAAAATTCAACAGTTGATTTCATTTCATTTATGACCACTATAAATATAAAAATATTAATCGACAGGGGTATCAAAAATCAAACATAAAATGACACCATACAGGTACTGCATAGACAATATGATGTAAAACAACAGAATGCAAAAACATGATTCTTAGCATCGTGATTAAAAAATGACACAATGTAAGCTTAGCTTGACACAATGTAATATATTTTACTAAATACTTTAGATATACATCCCCCTAAATAATAACATTTTCATCAATAAATACCCCTAAATAATATTCAGTTTTCACAACTCTTTCAACTTCAGATCCCTGTACGATAATGCTTTATGACTTTGATGACAACAAATCTTTACTTCCACTCACAAACATTTTCACAGCTCACCTAGGTCCACCCTTGTTTGAATATAGTTTTTGGTTACAAGCATTGTTATTGCCAGTAGTGTTATTATTAGGCTAAATTTTGTCCTTTCTTGGCCAGAAGGATGATTTGAGAAACATTTGCACATGTAGCATCTTTTTAATAATAAATTTAGTAAAACACAAGTAGATTATGAAGGAAGTAGATAGACTTGTTTAGTTTCAAAGCAAGGTATGACTCTATAATAGCGCTTTACAAATTCTTATATTATTATTACTATTATTATTATTATTATAAATAAACAATCAAATTATGGCTCTTGTAAGATTCCAATATAAAAGTACTCACCTTCATTGCTAAGATAATAGTATTACACATAATGAGTATGAAGATGGCATACTCAAAGGGTCTGGAGGACACCATCCTCCAGATATGTAACTGCTTTGGATTCTTAGGAATGTATTTCTTTCCCGGTTTAGCTTTAAGAGCAAATTCTAAACAATTTCTCTGCAAGATAAAAAAGATAAATGGAAATATATTTTAATGAATGTATGAAGAGTGATTATAGCACAGGTGACAAAGGATGACAAGGACAGCACTTAGCAAATACTTAAAATCATGGTGCATTATAACAGTACAAACAAATTTATGCAATTGGATAATGCCAAGAGACTGTGAAGTATTGGTCTAAAAGCTTTTTCAAAGCAAAGTTTTCCTAGCTCCTAGCATTCGACAAAAGCGAACAAAATTTGAAAAGAAAAAAATTAAAAGGGTACAATGTTTAAACATGCTTTCAAAGTAGAACTGCACTTATACCATACAATGTGGATTTACAACTGTGAACAATCCATAGAAATGTTTGGATATGATTAATGGGGTTAATAAATCATTAAACTGGAAGAGGAAAATGATTTTAGTTTCATAGGTCTGTTTAGTTTATATATTTAAGGGTAAAGTATTATGTGTTTTGAAAATAGCTTTTCTAAAAACTTTTGATTCAACTGTTCTCTAATAAAATAAGCAATAAGTAAATGTGTACAATTTAGATAGCCTAACAATTTGCCCATGGTAGAACTTCTTTACAGGCAAAGTGAGGCAGAAGCAAAATGCAACACTTAATTATGTGTGAATATTAGCTGGCAAAAAAGAGGACAAAAGTGTCATATCTTAGACATTATGAATAAATGGATTTATAAAAATGAACGACAATGTTAGAAAATTCTCTGAAAAGCTATATACTGTCTCAAATGGTCAAACTTATATAATCCTTTTTTCCGTAGAAGTTTATCAAGATATGCTTCATTTCCAGATGAAAAGAAGCTTCGATAAATTTGTCCGTCCCACTCCCTTTGATATGGAGTTGAACTACGATATAAATCTGCTGCTGAAAATAGTACAAGCATATTAACAAAGAAACAAATTACAGATATTACAAACCTGGTTTTTATCTAGTTCACAGTTTTTAAATTCTTGTTCACCCTCATTCTGAAATGTGACGATGACAAAACCGACGAATATATTGACCATGAAAAATGCGATGACGATGATGTAGGCGAAGAAGAATACTGCTACGACTTGGCGATAGTTGTAGATACGGCCGTGGTTAACTTCGTTGGAATCGATGGCAACATACAATAATCTGAAAATTTAGGCAAAACAATGGATACATTTGCATAAAAACATTAAACTGTAATAGAAAATACCTGTATTGAAAGTGTTGTATTACAAGGAATATTTGACAAGGTATTTGAATGAAAATTTTTGAATGGAAACATTTGAATAGGAAATAATTGAAATGGAAATATTTGAATGGAAATAAGGTATAGAAAAGAATAAACAGAGCCAACTAACCGAACGTAAGTGATACCTATTTTTTTTCGCCAACTCCTGATTCTCCAATGATATGCACAATAAAGTAACTCACAGTAATTCAAGTAATTACCCTTACTCCTATACCTAAACTGCCAATGTCATCTTGTCATGCATAGGGTAGAAGGAGGAGTGGTTTTGAGGGTGAGGTCGGGCAGGGGTGCGGGTCAGGTAAAAATGTTGGCATAGAGGTACTTTGAATAATGTGGAAAATACTTACTTAGGCCAGCCTTCAAATGTTGCAACAGTGAAGAGAGCCAACATGCCACTTAACACATCATCAAAATGGAATTCATTACGCTCCCAAGTTCGATTCCTGATACTGTAACTATCCAAGTCTCCATCTTTATAGACAAAATACTTTCCCCTAGAGAATAAAACAAAGCATAGATGATCAGGATATATTAGAGTCAATAATTAGAACTGCAGGCATGTTTTCTAATCTCAAATAAGATGCACTGACAACTGTGTGTACATCCAACACCCTGTATGCACCAATTACTTGCAGATACCCCTGTTCTATATATCAGGATACAAGATACTCTGGTTACTGCCCGGTATATCCAACACCATGTACGCACTAAGTACTTGAACGGGAAGCTTGCAGATACTCCTGTTCTAAACATCAGCTAACAAGATGCCATGATGGAAGAAACATGGAAATATAGGCCTCAAAGGAACTGCTCGTACCACATGTGATAGTTGGATGTAATCGATATTGGATTCAACTACATACTGGCTGTTAATCCAAACAATAGTTTTGTGTTGTTTTATCTTTTGGAAGATTAACGAAGATCGGAAAACAGACTATGGATTACTCCTGATGGAAACACACCTTACTTGACTTGAGCCCACAACCTCTTCAAGATGCTGGTTCTTTGCTAGCATGTAGCAGAATCAGGAAGAACAGGGGCCAAACCTCCCTCCCCCACGCCCACACCCACAACCTCCCCCCACCCCCACACCCTCCCACTTCAATGATGCAGTTTTACCATTTATTGTATACGCCACTAGTATGCGATACAGCCTAGTATACCACATGCTGCAGTGCTCTTAAGAAAACATTTTATGATTCAATGATTATATTGATAAATGTTTTTTCACCTGTATCCCCCTCTAGAATAAAAAATGTAAATCAATGAATTAATGGAAGGATTATAAAATAAATAATTGGACCAAAAGGTCTCTGCCCATTTCTAAGTTTTTCATATTTTCTTTTTTTGTCTGGTCAATGATGGTTGGTATCTCAATACTTGTGAGGTATAGTCAGAATGAAAATCACAAGCCCTGACATGTGGCAACATATGGAATACAACAGTGTGCACAAGATCGTTCATGGGCGATTAAATCATTTTGACATGTTGTTTATGACTTTTCCATAATGTTTATTTGTTGATAATCACTTTATCCATAAAATTCTACACAGACGTCAATGGGGGGAACACTAGGAATGGAATCACTGAAAATAACACTGCTGGTGTATCAAGGCCAGTTGTGTATTGTTGGACAGACATGGATAACATGCCTGAAACCATGAAGACTATAGGAAGAAAATTAAATTATTCATGTACTTTCTGGCTAATGCTTTGATTATACCTAGAATCTATAGAAAACTACGGTTGAATGGACAGATTCTATTCTTTGTGAATTGGTAGCTGAAGCGAGTGATTTAAGTTGCAATTATATTTCTACTTGTATGATTTCGCTTCTCATATCTGAAAGGGAACTTAGTTCAAGGTTTCATTAAGCATCATGAATCATGCTTAAAGTCATATTTCCATGATGGTTATCTTTGTAACGTATTGGAAGCAGCGAAAAGGCTAAAGTGCATCGGCAAACCATCAACGGAAAAACAGACTGCAACACCGAGAGCAATTTACGGAAGTGATGGCTGGAAAGTGATTGGAGCCAAAGACCTTAGGAATATAAGTCTTTGTGCTTCAACACCAAATTGAAGTTTCCCAACCCTAGCAGGTGACCATGATTCCTGTTAGTAATACTTTTACTGAAGGGGGTGACGGGGGAAGTACCCCAATTTTCAGTTGATAAAATATGTAAAATTCAGCAGGGTGTGAAATTTCCACAAGCTGTATGGATGTAGCTATATACTATGGGAACTAAAAGAGTAAATAATGGCAACAGAAAAAACCAGAATGGAAATAAAATCTTACTGGCATTCTGGTTCAGTTAATTTCTCTGCGTCTGAGCATGAGTAGAATCGTCCACTGAAGAGTTGGACCCCGATACAGGAGAACATGAAGACCAATAGCAAGGTTACGAGCATAATGTTGCCAATAGTCTTGATGGCAACAAATACACACTGGACAACATGCTGTTGAAAAAAGCAAGAGATATTAACATCATCATCGTGATCACCATCAACACCACCATCCTCACCAACCATCATCATCACCATCTTCACCACCACCACCATCATCGTCACCACCACCATTATCATCATCATTACCACCACCACCATCATCACCACCACCACTACCATCATCATCATCAACAGCACCACCACCATCATCACCACCACCATTATCATCATCAACACCACCACCATAATCATCATCATCACCACCACCATTACCACCATCATCATCATCATCATCATCACCACCACCACCATCACCATCACCACCACCACTACCATCATCATCATCAACAACACCACCGCCACGGCCACCACCACCGCCACCATCACCATCATCATCATCATCATCATCATCATCATCATCATCATCATCATCATCATCATCATCATCATCATCATCATCATAACAAAGAGAGCAAAAAAGATGTGATTGATTGCTCCTAAAGCACCTTGCTGCCTTTGAGAACTACTTTTAACAACAGCCCCCCATTACCTGATCCGTCCCTCCCTCCTCTCCCTCCACCGGCCCCACCTCCTAATTGTCATTGAAAATTTGTGCGACTTACTAGTAATATGAAGGGGAAAATATATGCTTTCTTTATTGATAAGATTATTAATAAGATAACAAATTTGGAAGAAGAAGAAAGCTGACGACGTCACAAGATTGATATACAATCTACAATACATTTACAAATATTGTATTTGATTTAATATTATGTGATAAACTTCATACCTTTAAACCTTTAGCTCTGTTGATGGCCCTCAATGGTCTCAGGACTCTAAGCACCCTAAGAATCTTGATAGTAGAAAATGGAGTATTACCATGGCTGGGGGGGGGGGTAAAAAAGACAAAACAGACAAAAAATGTTTAGAGGTTTTACAAAATAGATAAATAAAAAGTTCATACATTAAAAACTGAAGAATCATAATAGAAAAAATATGATTTTAATAATTTATATAATTTCATGATTAAATTCCTTTGAAAAACAACAAACAGGTGTGGCTTACTCTTTGATAGCCATGAATATGGAGATGAGGGAAACAACGACCACAAGGAGATCTAACAAGTTGAATGCACTTCTACAGAAGGCACCTTGATGTAAAATCAACCCATAGGCAATGACCTGACAACAGAGAGAAATAAAAGATGATTGACAACAAAACAAAGCATTCAAATTGGTTGATGTTACAATGAAAAAAACTTTAATGGTTTTGTGGCTAGATCTCATTTCTGTCAAATATCTCAGCCTTGAATATCAGCAGTGAAGACAGCTAGCTATTTTATGATGCTATAAGCAGTCATATGGGTATGTGGTAGAAGTGGAGGGGCTTACAGCTTATGTGCTTCAGGTGACGATGCCAATTTACAGTTTATGCCCATTTTGGAATATTTTACAATTTGGAAGACCATTTCAAAAAGCGAAAACCCTGGAGTTCCCCTGCCTCACTTTAGCCAGTCAGACCCACAACCTGGTTTCAATGCTTCTAATGCCACTTCCGTTATCCATTATCAATTAATTCACTGGTCATAGAACAAAAACTGCTTTGAACAAACCTTTTCTGAATATTACAAGAATCATATTGAATATGCTTCATAGTTCAAAAGAGAAAACCCTGGATTTCCCCTGCCTCACTTTATCCAGTCAGGCACACAACCTGGTTTCAATGCTTCTAATACCAAAGCAATTTATCCATTATCAATTAGAGCACTGGTCTTAGAACAAAAACTGCTTCAAACCTTTTCTGACTATTAGAAGAATCATATTTAATATGTTTCATAGTTCAAAATGTCCATTGTTAGTTAGTCTTAATTAGTCTTTATGATTCAGCTGATTTTTGTTTGATGAGTATATGTATTGTTTTGTATCTCTTTCCCCCTTCTTTCTTTACAATGAATACTACGTGGAGTGGTATACCAAATTTAAATCTCTTTTAAGTGAAAGAAAAATATTACTCCATCTGAAAGAAGCATTTCTTATCTTAAACTTCCACAGTATAAAGTTTTAAAAACTGTTATCTATAACCCCTTCATTTTATTGTGGGTGGGTGAGTGTAGAAGGGTTTCTGACCCCCCCCCCCCCAATAGGTTCTGACTTCTACTGCATCTCATCTTTTCACCCATTGTTACTGTATGTATACAATGGTATTAGTATACAACAAAAAGTACAATAACTTTATACCAAAGTTAATAAAATTGAAGTTACCTATAGAGTAACTTATCTAAACTTATCTGGCAATTGAGGTTTCCCTTCCAGTGTCATAATAGCTCTATCTTTTTAATTCCTTTCAAGTGAAGGTTGAAATGCCACCTTATTAGCAGTAATTTGATCCCATTCATCACTTAGATTACATTACTACAGTCCTCCCTCTTCTTATTTGTTTTATCTCGTATTTGTCTATTTGTACCCTTTGTCTTGTTTCCTGAAATGACTTTCTAAATTGAAAAGATTCCAAATTTGAGTTAAAATGTTGAATTGGAAGCCACCCGAGTTGTAATCATAAGCCCTTGCGGGTTTCTCCCACATTTGTGGTCGCTTAAGCGTCGTAAAAATAACTGCTGATTATTATTATTATTATTATATATATTGATATATTCTATTTCTACTTCTGAAAGTTTACTATCATTGTTAAACATTTATGATTTGTAGCGTCCTGCATATGTAATATTCTTTGCTCCGCACTTTTATGAATATTTTCTGTACGACTTGCGTATGAGAAATTAATCTCGACACTTGTAAATCCTGGAAAATGCTGGCAGATGTAGAATTGCTGTGGGGGATGGAGAGGGGTATGGTGGTGAGGGGGCACTAGTGCATTTCTCCATTGTTCAAGGAAACATACTCAAATGATGATAGTTTCCTAGCCAATTAGCTGAATCTAGACATGAACAGACACACTAATCTTAGAATGTTTAAAGTAACAAAAAGCACATTAATGTGTCATCATAATTACAAACTGATAACATAACAATACTAACAAATTGATGCATGAAAAAAACAAACCTTTAAAACTATCTCAAAAGTGAAAATTCCAGAAAATCCATAATCAAACCAGTCCAAAATCTGTCAAAAAATATTAAGAGGCAAGTTTGTCAAAGGTTTAGGCAGTGTTAGATACAACAATCTTTCACACAAATCCAGGCTAGACAGTTGTATCAAACCTATTAACAAAAAACACAATAACAATCACATATATCAATTAAACACAACAGCTATAAAATATAACAATAATTCTTAGGGGGAAAATGTTACAATTTTTCTTTCCAATAACCAATTATCTCTTTGCATAGGCTGATGGGGTGGTGGAGTGGGGTGGTGGAGTGGGGTGGTGGAGGGTGTGGTGGAGGATGTGGCAATAGACTGGGGTGGTGGAGGGTGTGGCAATAGGGTGAAGGAGGAAGCAGAGTAAGACAGTATGTCATGAAGTGCGGGAAGGATCAACACACAAAGTCTATCATCTACCATCACACACAGAAAGAAAGAAAGAATATATTCTTAATAAATAATTTGTGAAACACAACACAGAAACAGAGACATTATGTTGTGTGGATATTTTCAAATTGAATGTAGATTTCAAATTTACCAAAGCCTATATGCAAAAGTTGTGAAGTTCACATTTCTTCTTTCAAGAAAAATGGCATGTCAGTGACACTTAGTGGATGGGATGTGGTTTTGCAGGGCAGGGGGATGGGGAAAGGGGGGATGAATGGAGGGAACAATTCAGGAGAAGTGGATAAAGAATCAAGTAGAAAAAGTGAAAGCCTTCCTCTTAAAATTGAATTTTGGTAATATGACTAAATATATGGTGCAAAAGATTTTTAAGACATATACTTAGCAGTTCTTGTTAGTGACAAGAACATATATGACTAGGACACACATTTGCTTCATTTATCAAAGGCAATTTCCCTATAAAGAACAAAACATCCTGCTATTGAGATGTTATAAACATGGCTACAAAACAGCACATCCCATATTCTTGCCTCTTTCAACAAGAACTTTAAATATTTTATCCCATATCTTAAGCCTTTGCTGGTGTTTATCTCCTTGCTCTCAATAGATTTTTTCCCTTTGTATCATTTCTTGTGAGTTTCGCACAGTGCATTGAGCACCTTGTTGACATTATGTGTGTATTTTATATCCTCATTATTATTATATTTATCATTATTACAAAACTTGGTTATCACAAAATGACAAGCAAAATTCATGGCAGTTTCCTTTGAAATGTGAGGATATGACCAACATCTACTATTTGACATGAGAACGGGAGAAAAGTTGGTGGGATTATTGTGTACATTTTTCCATGATGCATAATACAAAATGGGTAGAGGAAGGAGGGGGGGGGGGTAGGGGGATTAGAGAATTAGATTATCCAATCATGCAGATCCTCATACCGTGATGAAGAGTATTATATAATAAGGGAACTGATAGAATAGGGTTTAAAATACTTGCCAGATGAAGTGCATTTCATGCATAAACAGTTACTACAAAGTAAGGACAAAAGACACAAGATTTGGGATTATCTCCGTCAACATGCAGCCAGTACTACAAGAAGACTTGCTAACACAGAAAAGCACTGGGGAACAACTGCAGGTTAAGAGAAGAAAATACTTCAACATATTCAACAACGTAGTAAAGTAAGAAAACATCAATATTTATCACAACAACAAAAAAATGATAAAATTTAAAAGCAAAATGTATCAATAGCTAGCCTATAAAAGCAAACAAACCTAATTTGAAATCAAGTGAACGTTGTTATGGGTATCAGGAACATACTTTATACACTGTATAGTTAAGTAACCAGATGATATGGAGGTTAATGGACAGGCACAATACAAATATGAAATAACTGTCTAGTATCTACCACCTGTTCGTATTTTATAACTGGACTCAAATTTTACCAATCTATAATTCTACACAAAGCTTTTTACCCAATAATGTAAAATTGGCACATTTCCCCTTTTGAAATTAAAATTTGTTAGTAGACCATCAGAGAAACAATAGAAACCACCAAGTTGATCTCTCTAATACAATGAACCATTTAGGCTCATACAATGTAAGTTTTTATGGGGGATAAAAATCAACTAATTTGGATATTATCTGTCAAACCAAACACAATTGATAACTATTGTGTTGGCTGCCCTTCTCTATTCGCGAAAAATATGATTATCGACAAGATTGTCAGCAAAAAACACTAAAAAGGATTGTCCAGATGAAAATTTATTATGTCACTGCATGATAAAAGGAGGAACATATTCTAAGTTTCCTGGTGAAGTTTGCATTAAACTCCTGTATACAGTATTCAAGATATCAGCATTTGAAGTTTACAGTTTTGCACTCAAAGTGAACTTGAAGCATACTATGTTTTTCTTGGGGATACATCTTAATATGAACACCCTACAGTCATTGGTAATAATTAATTTTTCAACTCCTTGAAATGCCCTCAGGACTAGCACTATAGCACATGAGATATCAAAACAAGAATGATTTCATTATTAGTTTGGGGTTTTCCCTTTTCATTTAGTTCTTCAAAAATAACTTCAATATGATTTTTTCAAAAGGTGGAAAAAATTGTGAAGTTTAATCTATATTTTATACTCATTTCATATTTGAAGATCATAAGAACATTTCCAAATACTTTGACTTAGAGAGAAGAGCTATTATCAGATTCTTAATACTTGTTAAAATCTTCCACAATTTACATAATGATTAGCTTCCAAAGTCAAACTTTTCAACCTTTTTATCTTGTAAATTTAAGTCTTTACTATTGAAATTTCAGTTCTTTATCTTGCAAGTTTAAATTTAACTGAAACTTTTGACTTTGAGGTAGGTAGCCACAGTGGCGTAGGAAGGTACTTTTGAGTGGGGGGGCTGAAAACTGATGGCCGGAGAGGGGGTGTCCCCCTCCCCTTTGGATTTTTTTTGCATTTCCAGGTGGCCTAAGATGCAATTTGGTGCAATATAGCACACTTCAACATCCACTCCATTTTGTAAATAATTTTGCATTTTCACCTGGCCTTAGATTCAATTTGGTGCTCCAAATGAGAGTTTTTTCTCATTTGGAAATGAAAAAGGGGTTTTCTGACTTGCGAAGCGGGGGGCGGAATGATACTTCCGCCCCTCCATATTTTTCACTGGGGGGGCTGGCGCCCCCCAGCCCCCCGGTTCCTACGCCCTTGGGTAGCCATAAGTTGAAATGTTCCTTCCGGGCCAACATTATCCAGTAAATTGTCCATACTCACAGCCGTTGCTTGGAGGGCTTTGTTTCAAAACTGAAACTAAGAACTACAAAAGGCATGCATAGATAATAAAAAAAATAAACATCTTACATCGTTCCTTCTTTTGTCTATATTTCGAGGATCTTCGGCTGCGAGCATTGCACTACTGACGAGGATCATAACGAGCACCACGTTAGTGAAATAGCTGTGATTGCAAACGTAGTAGCAGAGCTTACGAAACCTATACGAAAAGAAAAGAAAGCAAAAAAAGCAAAAGAAGAAAAGAAAGCAAATGAGTCACTGAATATTCATGATATGTAAACTTGGTCTTGTGTGTCAATTATGAATTCTTATTTCATTTTTAGTTTTTTTTAGTTGATTTCTGCTTTAGCCTTTATATACCTTACTTCTTGATGAAAATTTACAATTTTACATACTTTTAACCATTTTCTTTGTCATTTGTATTAAATGTATTTAATATTTATTAGTGCTTAGTCAGCATATTCTACACACACACACTATCCTGTCTGTTTTGTGAACAAGTTCATCCTCCATTTTGTCATAGCATCATCGTCACCTTTTCATGTTCCATAATCACGTGTGTAGGGACAATTTCAATGTGTGTGACAGTCAATCTAAGGTTGTAGAGACATTGCCAAGATCCATAAAGAAAAAAAATGTGTATTAAAGTTAATATGAAATCACATCTCTTACAAAGAACTATCATGTTTAAGATAAAAGATGGGCTAAATCTGTAACAAACTGGCACACTTGGTTCTTGGTCAAGTCATTCTATGTTCAGTAATCACTTTTATGTATAAATTTTAAATTTTTGTAATTCCCATATTAATTCTCACTTACAAGTTACTTACACAGACCAGATGACAAACATTCTAATAGGTTATAATTTCAGCAATAAACTATTGTTTGGTTTGTGTGAGACACCACATTTAAACACCACATTTATGTAATAAAGTTATCACTTTAATTGCACCTTAATTTTACCAGGTAAATTTTCAGTTTCAGCATAATATTACAAAAATCACAACAATTGTGGTACATTGGTAGAGTAGTCTGTTCTCTTTCATTCTGTGTCATAACATTGGACATTTGGTTTATCTATTGGTCAACTGTTACTACGCCTGAATTAATAGAATTATATTTATTTTTGTTATCATTACTTAACCAATTGAATAGCAAAAATTTGTGATAAATCCTCACCCATTTTCTGGCCCAAATACAAAGAGTGAAGATGCTTTTGGCATAGGTTCCTTGCGGGTGGGCATTTTTAATTCAGACATCCTTCGAGGCCTCGCTCCCGAGGTCGTCACCGTATCGTCTGCTTCTTCCTCCTCCCCTTCTTCTTCCACATCTTAAGAAATTGACAAAGAATAAACAAACATGGAGTGTTAAGCCCATATAATCTTTGACTTTTGAAAAAAATTCTTTGGATTTTCTTTACTGTAATCTTAATAGCAAAATATAATAACTGTATCGGTCTCAACAGATTATAATTATCAGTTTGCTATGAAACATCAACACACTAAAGAAACCTTTATCCACCAAACTCTGATAAAAAGAATCCTTCATCAAGTAAAGCTCCCCTCTTTGTTTGTACAAATGAATACCAATTATCAGAGACACAGTAGATGAATTCACACATTTTCTAATGACTACCACAGATTAAAATATATCCCGTCGCTGAGCCGTTAGAAGACATTATCAAGATGCTATTATACAAATAATGAATGGTTATGAGTGCAATAGTGCAAATATTTCATGAGTTGAAAGATGGAATGTTCCATTCAACGAGGCGCAGCCGAGTTGAATGAAACAAATTACATCTTTCAACTGATGAAATATTTGCACTATTGCACGAATGGAAACCATTCATTATTTGTTTTATACAACACCTTCAAATTTGGATATAATTGGATGTAAAATGCACTCATGCAACAGATTGTTTTGAACAGACAGGTTTCTCTGCTCTCTTACCATTGAATAAAGTGCTATCAAAAAAGTATAACCCATGGTTCTATTTCATAGAGTGCAATAAAGCGGATTTTGCATGCAATCGACAAGCAATTGACCAATCAAATGGCCGGAATATAATTAGGTGTTGTATAAAGGGACATATCCGCTGAGCCCGTTAGAAGACATATCGAGATGCGATAGGGACATCTACACTGAGCCGTTAGAAGACACATTAAGATGCGATAGGGACAACTACACTGAGCCGTTAGAAGACATCTCAAAATGCTATAGGGACATCTCCGCTGAGCCGTTAGAAGATATTTCAAGATGCTATAGGGACATCTTCACTGAGCCGTTAGAAGACATTTCAAGATGCGATAGGGACATCTACCCTGAGCCGTTAGAAGACATTTCAAGATGCGATAGGGACATCTACACTGAGCTGTTAGAAGACACATTAAGATGCGATAGGGACATCTACACTGAGCCGTTAGAAGACATATCAAGATGCTATAGGGACATCTCCGCTGAGCCGTTAGAAGACATCTCAAAATGCTATAGGGACATCTCCGCTGAGCTGTTAGAAGACACATTAAGATGCTATAGGGACATCTCACCTGATTCTTTCAATGACTTTCTAGCTTCTTCATCTTCTTCACTTTTTATCTGTGAAAGGAAAAGTAGATATCGACTGATAAAGCAAACTGTACAAATTTCAAAGAAAGGTTAACTGGTATACAGTCATTTAAGATGAATATTTTAATTATTTATGATCTTAAAAGCAATGTCTCTGAATCATATATTTGTTTAACAGTCAAAGATAATGACATTCAAATGATAAACTCTTGCACATTCAAGTGCATGGGTTTATTTTGTTTGTCAATAGGCTCACATTGGTGTTCTGGATGGGTGAAGATAAGTCTAATATGCTACATAATACACTGTATAAATCATGTTGATAAGGAATTTCTTTTTAAAGTCAAATTATTTTTGAGTCACCAATAGTATTTTTTCTTGTCTTTCACTGACCTTTTCGTTTTCACTGTCCATTGATCTAAGAGTGAAGAAAGAAACAACAAAATTAATCCATAACTTATCACTTAAATGAAGCCCAAAATGAAAGATTTAGACTGGGACAATGAGTGTGGGTATGAAGACATGATCGTGGCTTATCATGCTTCTTTAGTAATACAAATTCATTTGAACAATATATACAATATTAACAATTTTACCCTTCTCATTTCTAATTTGTAAATGAAGTTGTAAACAATTATATCACCCCCCTACCTCTCCTCCCCATACCCTCAAACCTCAAAAGTCAATTGCTTGTTCCCTTCATAGATGAAGAAGTTACAACCTGATTTTGCAGTTATTTTTTACCTGGATTTATGGTTGTAAACTTCATTTTTCAGAGCCTTTTTCTTCTCTTGTAGCCTCTTAGGTCCTCTAATAACTCCAGAAGGGTCTACACCAGGTGGTAACTGTTTGGACAAATCTAAATCTTCCTTCCTTCTTATCGACTTTTTCTTCTTCTCTTCTTCTTTCTCCTTTTCGTAAGCAGTTAAGCTTTCCGCATCAGCTAGATTGTCCACAGCAATGGCCAAAAACACATTGAGAAGTATGTCTGGAGGAGTCGGGCTAAGGAATACTTTGTACATCTACCTGGTGTTAGTGACAGCGAGTTATATTATAAACCTTTATACCAGTTTAACAACACAAATCAAGCAAGGTATGAGTCTTAACAATGAATTTAATATTAAGCCTAAAACACAAAATAAAACAAAAATTCAGAAGATCATTGTGGAATATAGCTCGTTAAAAGTCAACATCATTGGCCTCAAATATGCTAGAAGGAACTTTGACACCAATTTTACAGTCACCTTGTATGTATGTATGTATGTATATGTGATCTTCCCGCAAGCAGGAACTCGCGAAAGAAGCCATGGAGGCTTTTAGACTCGCAAGCTGACCGAAGCCAATCTCTCGGCACACATCCATTTAACGTCCATGTCGGGAAGTTGTTATTGAACAACACCCTTGCCAGACGACAAACATTGCTGTCGGCGGGAATTGAACCGGGGATCTCATGACTGGGAGACGCCGGCGTTAACCACTAGGCTATACACTCCGCCTGGAAGGACCTTAGAAGGACTTTCTTGTCAGTGAGACATTTAATTGTCAACTTGGACACTTCTCAATGTCTGTAAATTATGTGGAAGGTCAGAAATTTCATGAAAGTACTTTTTAATTTTTTTTTTACAAGTTTAAAGTACTAAAATTTTGGGAAATACTGATGATTATAACTGTCCTGAAATAACACAGCAATGAACAAAATGAAACAAAATTATTTGCTGCTAATTCACAAAGAAGAATTACTTCTGTCAGAAACTCAGAAATGGACCATCTTTTTCAAATCGGGGAAAATGCTCTAGTGCTTCTAGAAAATCACTGAAGCAATTTCGTAACATCAGGAGAGGTAATATTTCTTTTCTCAATCTGGCTGATCACTAAAGAGTTCATCGAACAAGAAAGAGCAAAACGCATCTTGCGAACTCATTAACAGAAACATCTGGTTTAAGGATACAGTTACCACCGATGAAGAGCAAGATGAAGTAAAGGCTGAAAATAATCCCGACGGAATTGACCCCATTATGAGACTGAATGCCGTCATACATGACCTCATTCCAATCCTCGCCTGTTAAGACCTAAATGAAAAAAAGAAAATAAAAGCAAGGTTTGCACTCAAATTGATCTTATCTTAATCTGTACTCTAGCATTGCTTAAGTCTATTGTTTAATGAGGGAGCGATTTTAAAATCTGATTCCACCATCAATTTGTTGCCACCCTGCTGAAAGTTTTTCCATACTGGTATTAACCAACTGTAAAATGGTATCGGAAAAAATTGTTAAATAGTTTAAACTTTCATTTTGACTTCATTTCTTTGAATTGAAACTTGACGAGTAAATTAGCTACATTGTTATGGGATATTAGTGTAGAATACCATCGATAACATTGATCAAAACCAACTCAAAACGGTGCTAGATATACTGATTTTAGTTGGAGCCACATATTGGTACTTTATTATTATATTCAAACTCTATATATACCTTGCCAATAACAAGACTTCTCTTAACAATATTAGGAGTTTAAAACTTTAAGAAGAATTTTATCTTAGTATAAAATATTGTGAAATATTTGAATTATGTAAGACTTGCAAAAACCTTTGTCAAATCTCCAGGGGCTACAGTTGAGAGATATTTTGTAAAAATTTTTGCCAAAACCTTTGTTAAATCCCAAGAGCTACAGTCAGTGGCGTAGGAAAGTACTTTTGAGTGGGGGGGCTGAAGACTGATGGCCGGCCTGGGGGAGGGGTCTTTTTTGGATTTTTTTTGCATTTCCAGGTGGCCTCAGATGCAATTTGGTGCAATATAGCACACTTCAACACCCACTCCATTTTGTAAATAATTTTGCATTTTCACCTGGCCTTAGATGTAATTTGGTGCTCCAAATGTGATTTTTTTCTCATTTGGAAATGAAAAAGGGGTTTTCTGACTTGCGGAGCGGGGGGGCGGAATGATACTTCCGCCCCACCATATTTTTCACTGGGGGGGCTGGCGCCCCCCCAGCCCCACCGGTTCCTACGCCCTTGGCTACAGTTGAGAGATACTTTGTAAAATTGCAACAACCTATGTCAAATCCCAGCTTCAAATAAAAGTACTGCATTAATATTCAACTTCATTACTAAAACTCTTACCAACTATATAACTTGATTTAACTGATCATTTATATATAAATGGAAGGTTTACAAATTTGAGCATCAGAAATTGATGGATTCATGATCATAACATATCAATTTCTTGTTTTTCTTTTCTTTACAGAAGATTCCATGTTTGCGTGGTAATTTGATAAAAATCACAACTACAAAGGTGTGCCATCAATAATAATCTATGTAGTGACAGCTTGCCTTCATCTTCTATTGACCCAATGGAAGATAAATTCAACAGAAAATATGGAGTTCACTATCTTCAACTTTGATAATAGAAGCCTTTCTGACAAGTTTAAGACAAATTCCTAGAGGCAAAGACCGACAGCTTTCTCATTTCTAACATTTAATGTCGATAGTCACCTTGATCCAAGGAATCTCATTAAAATGCATTGAAGGTCGAATTTCGACGCCATTAAATACCGTCCGAAGAATAATTACTCTGTCGGAACAAGAACGTGCCGAACCAACCTGTGACAGATCTTCGACACTTATGGCTGCTGTAAAATATCGCTTTATCACCATTACATGTGGGGGGTGTTTTTACTGTTCAAACACAACTTTTCAACTCTGCTTAACAACAGAATGATACATTTATTATTTTGCCTGGGGGCTCTTAACCTTTAAGTTTAGCGAGTACATTCTTTCGAACAGTAAGAAAGCTGGCATATAACTACAATAGTGACATTTAAGTCCATAGTTTAATGCCAAATCTATCATCCAAAAACCGAAAGAGAGAAAAAAAAACAGGAGAGGAAGAAGAAAAAGAAAAAACAAACTCCTTTGCACAATCACAAATTAAAAAGGAATTACAGATCATTGGTGATTACTTTTCTCAAGGGGGAGTATACACAGATGCTCATAAGAATAAAGCAGACTTCTACTATAGCAGGAGTACAGCAGCATAAGTACAAATACAAGTTAACCTCCTCTCGGTATGGGTATGAGTACAATCCTGTCATGATCAGTATGAGAACTAGAATCTATACAAGATTTCCAAGCGGAGTGCAAGTTGAGGTACACACCCACTTGGGAGAGTACAGGCAAATACCACAGAGGGCCAGTACAAGTGCAGATTCACTGCTGGTCTGGAACTAAGTGACAGTGACATATTGAAGATTTAAAGTTTCTGTAGGTATGTGGAGGGAAAGAGGGAGAAGAGGGAGCAGAGGGAGGGAGGGGAAGCAGGGAGAAGAGGGAGGGTAAAGGGGGAATGAAGGTAGGGAGGGGGAGAGGGAGATGGGAAGAGGGAGGGGAGGAGGGAGAAGAAGGAGGGGGAAGAGGAGCAAGGAAGGGGTGAGGAAAGAGGGAGGGATGTGGAGCAGGGATAGTAGGGAAGGAGAAGCGGGAAGGAAAGGAGGGAGAAGACGGAGCGGACGTAGAAGAGGGAGAGAGGGAGGGAGGGGAGGAAGGGACGAAGGGAGAGGAGGGAGGGAGGGAGAGGAGGGATGGAGAGCAGGGAGAGTAGGGAGGGAGGAAGGGGAGGAGGGAGAGGAGGGGAGGGAGGGAGAGGAGAGAGAATAGGGAGGAAGAGGGAGCGGGAGGAAAGAGGGTAGGCATAAGAAGTTGCACTCATGTTTGCAATAATCCTTCACAGCAAATACATATATAATAATTAATAAAATATTTTGTACTCACCTGGAACACTGTGAAGAGAGCTTGCCAAAAGTTATCAAAATTACTCCTCGGTTTCATCTCCTTGGGATTGAAGTTAAACTTGCCTCCAAAAAGTTGCATCCCGAGTAGAGCAAAGATGAGGATGAAGAGGAAGAGCAAGAGTAAGAGACTGGCAATGGAACGAATACTGTTGAGCAGAGAGGCCACCAAATTACGAAGAGCAGCCCAGTACCTGCAAAAAAAAAAGGGGGTAAAACAATGCTCAAAAACATCCAGTTCTCCAAAAATGACTGTCCATGATTTGGTAAAGAGAGCAAGATGGCTATAAGGAGAGGAAATAATGAGGTCTTTTAGTACACAGGGCATGAGAGTGCAAAAGTTGTGAAGACACATACATAAACAGGAGAGCTTTGTGAAATTTACACCATTTTGAACACTGTTAACAATTTAAATCAATATATGGTGTGTTGTAGTGTTTAAACTACAGATAGATACATTTTCATGGCAACAAATGAGCTCTCACAGAATATAGGAAGGAATTATTTAGACCACTAGTAGAAATTGCTCAAACCGTAATAGCTTTTCACAGTTGATGGCTGATAGTGCAGCATATATTATGTACACAATCTGCACACGCAAGCAAAGAAGATATTTCAGTCGTCTTCATGGAATACAACTTTTTCCATCCATTTTCTTCTCCTCTGCACCTTTAAGTAGTGGATGCAGATTTATGGGGTCAGCCTATAGTTAGACTTAAACTTCATACACATTCTACTTTGATGCACCTCATGTCAAAAGTGTTACCCTCTAAAACAGTATCATGGACATCCCTCCAGGTAGTAACTTTCAAGAAACACATTCCTCATCAATCTTTGACTAAAAGTATTTTTAGTGCCATAGAGTTTTTGCCCTTTGTCGTTCATCATCTGATATTCTAACAACCAGTGGTGTGTTGTGCTTCAGAGAGCTATAAACCTTTCCTGGGTATACATATCTATATTAAACTAGATGGGTCTACAATCTTCATGTAATGGTGTACAGTCTCTATAACAGTTTACAATCAACAAGTCAGTATGGCGGCTACCACATTGTGTTTGGTTTTCATTTTTACTGTTGGTCTTTTTCGTCCTATTTAATGCTGATGGAACTTTGGATGGTAAAAATGGTGAAATTTCATCATAGCTGTTAAATATCATGATGTGATACAAGGCATTAGCGTAGTAGCAACAATACAAAGGTGTGAAACGTATTCAATAGACCTATAGTTATCAATCAAGGGGTTAAATTACAATTCATGAACAGTACAAAATCGGTTCTCCAAGGTTTTCAACTTAGTGGAAACTGACTGACAGACTGAGCAACTGATTGATTGTCTGACTGATTGACAGGTTGTTCGACTGATTATTTGATGACTGACTGTCATGACTGTCTGAATAACTGACTGTCTGTCTGTATGACTGACTGATTAGCTGACTGTCTGATTATCTGACTGACTGACTAAATGACTGACTAAATGACTGTCTGACTGGTTGTCTGTCTGATTATCTAATGACTGTCTGTCTGTCTGTCTGACTGACTGACTGACTGACTAACTGATTGATTATCTGATGACTGACTGACTGCTGACTGATTATCTGATGACTGACTGTCTAATTATATGACTGTCTGATTATCTGACTGACTGCCTGCCTGACTGATTGACTGTCTGTCTGACCGACTGACTGATTATTTGACTGACTGATTATCTGACTGACTGCTTGACTGACTGACATGCTAAGCAGCAAAATCAAAGCTTTCTCTCAATCAGAGATTGTAGCTTATAAATGTATGAAAAAGAGAAAATTTCTTCTAACTGCTTATTGAGCCAAACCCTTTTGAGAACCTCATACCGACATACAGGTAGGGTTTTCTCTCTTCAAGAAAAGGAAGCAGCACTTTCATCCCATGACCGCGAGATAGTATCGGTAGATAAAACTAGCCACACTTGGATTATCCATAATTTAGTTTACAAGGCATTAATGGGCAGGAAGGAGCACATACCAAACACATCATATATATGTGTCTTTATTGCTACTACTTTAATGACAGGATGATTAACCTGTTTATTGCCTCCAGGGGGTTTGCAAAATTTCTTGTTACCCTTAAGTAATGATATAAGAAGTATCACTTCATGAGAAATAATTAGAGCAACCATACAAATGGAAGAACTGGGTTTTAATGAAGAGATTAGAAGAGGGAGATGAAAAGTGGCCAGTTCTCTGGGGGTATACTGCTGTTCTGATGTCATATGGAGAAATAGCCCCAGCAAAAACTGTAAACAAAACAACGATATTCATAGAAAACAGATGTCAGTGGGGGTTACTCATTCCATTATTGAAGATATGGTTGCTAAGAAATAAAGTCAGAACCAGATGGATGAGGAATGTGTTAGGAAAGAAAGTTAAAAAAAAAAAAATGGAAAATAAAACAGACCACAGAAGCTGGTCATTACTGAAAGGACGGACATGTTGATTACTATTCAAAAATAAGTCACTTGTCACCAATAAGCTTTAAAATATTTTAAATAACACTAACAAAAATTTCCTTGAAATTGAGTCTGATTATTTATCAATGTAAATTAAGCATGCACTTTTTTTTTTT
>JAIPMN010000485.1:37584-48449 GCA_020650975.1 Apostichopus californicus
GCATAGGATCACACACGACCATGCATACTGCATGTATTAACAAACTGACCGAAAGGTAAATTGCGCAGAGAAGAATATTCTTTTGAGTCAGCAAAGCAAATGCTTAGTGCTAAATGTATAGTTCTCCACAATATAGTATTTTAGTCATTTAACAACATCTGGACACACCGTATACTTGTGTAGCAAAAGAACACACAATTAAATGAAATAAATACCTATTAACAGGGGCCAGACTATGGTATTAATTGCTGCCAACTCAATTGATCATCCTATCAGCAGTACTGGGACCTTGCACTTGTATGCGTGTATGCATGTATGTATCTTAGATCCTCCTGCAAGCAGGAACTCGCGAAGAAGCCTCATTGGCTTATCAAAGCCGCAAGCTGACCAAGTCAGTCTCTTACATTCATATTTAACGTCCATGATTATGAATTGTTAAGTGTCAACAACTCTGTTACTGGACGACATACATTAATCTGGGAGTGACTCGAACTGGGGACCTTATGATTGAAAGGCACCGGCGTTAACCACTGAGCTAACACTCCACATGTGGGGGCACTCCACATGGGGCCCCACTTAAGTGGGGGCATTTGGTACTTCTACCAAAATAGCACCTTTCATGACCATTATTAAAGACATTGTCACCTCAACCTGACTGTGTGTCTTCTGTACTTTGGACTCAGCATCGCAAGGTTTTTTTTCAAGCAAGTAATTGTTGGTACCATGATCCACCTCTGTATATAATTTACCACCAATTACAGCTGTGGTCTGATTAAAAGGCAATGAAAAGTTGTAGAGAAGTGTACTAGCTTACCTGGTAACTTTGAATACTCTGAGAAGCCGGACACACCTTAGCACACTGAGACCGATAGGTGGGATAAGTTGAGCGTTAGTTAGAGTGATCTCTATTAGACTGCTACAGACGACAAAGCAGTCAAATCGGTTGAAAAGAGATACAAAATAACCCTGCATACCAAGGCTGTACATTTTGATGAGCATTTCGATGGTGAAAATGATCACAAATAGAAGATTTCCAATATCTGAAAGAAAAAGAAAAAAGTAAGGAAGGGGGAGTGAAATTATATTTCTCATAAAAAAACAATTTGTCATTCATATGGAATGATATCAATTAAGCTTCGTTTCGTTAAGGAAACTACCATTTTTAATAAATTTCAAGTTATTAACATTAAAGCAAACTCTAAAAGGCCATGACTGAGTTCACGGTTTCAGTATTCCCTCATCATGGTTATTCCTTATTTCCTTAAGAAATCATTCTTATTTCTTTTCATTTTTTCATTCATAAAAACTGAATTAATTTTAAAACTTGAGAATTCAATCTCACTTTAAACAAGCATGACAAGGATGGCTGATTTCCAAATACATCCAGGCCAACAACAGAACTTACAATAGAACTAATGGCCTTGAAACAACTGGGATATAATTATTTGCTAAGCTGACCATAACCTTAGTACTAAAATAACAACTGCTTTTCTCTTCTGCACTGAAGACAAACTTAGGTATGCATGCTAAAGCATTTTGTTCTTCATCAAATAGTGAAGTAATCCATGAGGGTTAAAACCCACCAGGATTTAGAATCTGTTGACTGGCTCCTCAGGGATTGATTGGTGAGGAGAGTATTTCAGAACTTAGAGTTTATCTGGGTCGTGCATTACCAAAGTATTTTTGATCGGCTGTATATGAAATAAATTTGTTGGTATAGTGGCATCCACTGAGGTGACTGTTTATATATACATATATATACATATATATACATACATATACACATATATATCATATATATACACATACGCATATATACACGGGTGTCATCACTTTAGCTTCTTCGGTATTTCAGAAATGTGATCATCAGACACTGGGGTAGATACAACATTCTCATTAGATTTAGATACATGTTATTCAAACTTTATTTCCTCATGAACCCACCAAAGTTCACCATCATTGGCGACCGTCCAGCATTGTATGCTGTCGCTTTGGGAAGGAAACTCTGTGGTGAATGCATCTCCTTCGAGAATTCTTTTATACAACAAAGGGTGCCTTGTGGCAAAATGGTGTTATATGTTGTTATGTGCAAGCTTATTCCACATTTTTCTTCAAATATTTTAATAATTGTGACTGCCCAAATACTTTTGGCGACCCTACGTAGGCCCTAAGTAGGTCACAATCCCCACAAAACCAGGGATTTAGATATCCCAGGAGCAGGACTTAGAATGAACACAGCTATTATTTAGTTCCATGAACACTTCACCCTCAATGTGGATCAGTTTTCAACTTGGTTATCAGATCCAGATCAAAACATGGATTGCTTTATGTGCTGTTAAGCCATTGTGTGCATTCCATAATAAACACACACTTATCGATGCCAATCATGAAAGCTTAAATTTGTCTCTTTCAGTTTTGACTACTCCATGGGAATCGCTCCTTAGGAGAAAGAATGTTCATCAGTAAGTCAACATGGACACAGGTTAGATTTGTAAACAGAATGTTGAATGCAGCCCGATATACCAGCTTCAATTTATTTCATAATTCAAACTTGACTATTAGACAGACTGACGGATGAAATGAGAATGACATTTTCTCATTAAGCAATAAGGGTTCCTGTTATTTTCAATTAAAGAACATGGTACATGGGGAATAATTCTGAAGATCTCAGTTGACATGGTACAGGAAATTAATACTATCATGATGACATCACAGGTCTGGAGTTTCCCATCAATATTCCTTTCCGCTTTCACTGATCAAGAAAGGCTAAAATATGTTTCCAATCTTGTTAATATACTTTCAGTACACGCTTTAACGCGTTGGCCTTAAATTGTGTCTTATAATACAAAAGTTTCCACACAAACAAATTTTTCCAGTACAATAAACTGTCAACTTCAATACATAAAATATTCAAAGATATAAAACAAGTGTCAAACATTTTATTAAATGCCTCCTTCAGACACAAGTAACATTACCCATTTGAAGATAAAAAAAGGAGGCTTGACAAACATTAAGTATTTCAATAAATTGCACCTCCAATTTTTTTAAAAGCACAAACCATTAGAATCAATCCATGAGACTGGTGAACGTGTTTATGGCTTTGAACATCAATCCAATTTTTAAACAGATTTCTGAAAATGCTTTCTGCAAAACCTTGTCGGGCAAGAAAGTTAATGATTATCGTACTTGCGGCATTAAGTCACTATTTTTTAATGCCTTTGTAAGCTTTTTAGTGATGGAATGTAAACTCAAAACGAAAGAAAGAGAAAGGGAACAGCTCTGTAAAAGCTTCCTGTTCAAAGTTTTAATCTCTTTTACAAGAAATATTTCACAAGATGACTAAGTGAAGATAGATGTTCTAGTGTCAGCAGACATCTATAAACTCACATTGAAAGAAAGTTCATATTTAAACTGAGGTGATGAACTTCAGTGTCATTATCTCCTTAATCGTTATGCTCTGATACTTACATTACAAAACAGACATGGGGGGGGGGGGTTAGGGGGGGGAGTAATTGCTTTTATTCATTAGCTTGTAAAAGTCTCAGAAATGTCATGAAAGTTTTACAATTATACCATTTCTCTAAAAGAATGGTACTGATGATTAAGAGCTGTCAAGAGAATGTATTTTATTTCTTCAGTTTGTCCAAAAATAAATTTTCACCTTGATCACCCTTTTAAAAAATGTATTTAATGTTTCAATGCTTCATTGCAAACTGTTGATATATTGTTCAAGCCTGATTTCATCATCCCTGGAGCAATGATGGTAGACGAGCAGACCAGCATGACAAATTTCTTTTCAGTTTTAACCTTCTCAGATAAAATGCAACAGAAATGATTTTGACCATTATCTGTAGAAACGTGTCAAAACACACACTCAAATCAGAGCATACCGTGGGAGGCTTCTCTTTGGGCCTCTAGATAGCACCTAGGCAGCCTGTCTCTATATATAATTTCTGCTCCACTGCATATACCTATCTCACAAATAGAGCTTAAAGACTGTGATATATATAGCACAATCAGCTAGAGATGTTATCATAGAGGCAAACATGTGACAACACACATGAAGAAGACGGTGATATCTTTATCAAGTCAAGAGATGGATCACAATGAAACTTTGATACAAGAAAATGTGTTTTAATAGAATCCAATCTACCAGATCATAAGAGAAAAACTTGATACCTATGAAAACAAAGAAAGAACTGGAAGAGAACTAAGAAAACTCTAGTACTCCCCTGATATTACTGAGGGTATCATAGAAATAAGCTGAATGAATAAAGAGTGAAACTGTTACTACCAAATAAAAATTGGATGTCATCCCATCATCATTGCAGAGGTTGGAAAGAATTATCTCAAGAAGTTTGATATGAGCAGATAAATTACACAGCGATACAGGAGTTATGAAAAGTCTAATACAGCTGGTGTCATCCATGCAAAACAATTCATTAATAACTTCTCATGTGTTTTGTAAACACATGCTACTTCAACAAACCTTTGTATTGTCAGGAATATTTGCTATAAATGACAAAGCTACAGATGGTTTTCTTCAAATAATCACTGAACTTCTCAAATTTGATCAGACTGTTGTTTAATGTGACTCACTTTTCTTGTTTTCAATTTTTTTTTTTCCATTTGCAAATTTTGTGTTTAGGGAATTTTTCCACATATTTTAAATGTGAAGATCTTGAAAACCAAAATAGTTACAGAATGATGACTTCAATTGTAGCTGTTTGGTGATCATTTAAACATAGAAAATTCTGACAGGGGGATGGGGGATGGGGGAGGGAATAGCAGTCACTTCTGGTTTATCTCAGGGTTGCTGCTTATGAGTCAGGGCAAGGAGATGGCGGGGGGGGGGGGGGGAGAGGGGGTTGTGCTATTATAAAGAACAACACTGTACTCATCACTACCCCTACCTTCTATTTTTGATCAAATTAAACTAGGAAAAAGGAACATGTCTTCTACAACAGTCCATGCTTCTTCACACTTCCAAGAAGTCATGAACAAATAATATATCCACTTTCTTCTGGTTAAACCTTGAAACATACACACGTCAGTAAAACCTGGATTATTTCAGAGAGTCTATTATGTGGATCCTGGATAATGTGATTTCTGATATCTTACTAGTAATCATTTTATGGTATCCACTGCACATGTAACATGCTTTTACTTTTATATGTGGAGTGTTAGCTCAGTGGTTAACGCTGGTGCCTTCCAATCATAAGGTCCCCGGTTCGAGTCACTCCAAGATTAATGTATGTCGTCCAGTTACAGAGTTGTTGACAATTGACAATTCATAATCATGGACATTAAATATGAATGTAAGAGACTGACTTCGGTCAGCTTGCGGCTTTGATAAGCCAACGAGGCTTCTTCGCGAGTTCCTGCTTGCAGGAGGATCTAAAATACATACAAATACTTACAAATACATACATATGTGTGCCCACAGTTGCAGCAAAACACGACAAAACAGAGTCAATAATTACAACACCAAGCTACCAGCAGTTTCATAACCCTGAGTGTTAAACCATTTGTTTTGTTTCTGATATCCCTGACAATCTCCTGTCTAGACACTTGCTGATAATCCAGTTTTTTATTTCATTTTGAATGTTTTTAACTACAATATTTGCTTGTTGCTGAACCATCACGTTGTTGGCATGCAAAATAATGAAAGTCAATTGTTTGTCTGATGAAATTAAAAATTCCTAAAATTTCTTCCCGACTGATTATCTATTGTGCTTTGCTGACGTAAGCTCAAACTAAGTTCATTGGACCAAACTGAGCCAGCCGTTAGTCAGTATTGTCTTTGTTTTCATTCATTTATTGTAGAGATTGACTAACCTTGAAGATTGCCTAAATAGGCCGGTTGGTTGTGATACTCCATTCCCGTGATGACTGTGTTAAGAAAAACCATAACAATGACCAACCAGTAGAATGTCTGAGATTTCACAGCTTGACGACAAAGCCTACGACATCGCCTATTCCAACGTTTCAGCTGCCGTCTACAGATGGTAAGGACAAAGGGAAAAATTGAGAGAATTATAAAGATTTTAAGCATATTTCATTTTCACATTATCAGTTTGTCCTGTTGTATATGAAATGACCCTCTGATATAAAACAGAGAGAAAAGTGCAAGAAAATAATACCCATATATGAAACAAATATTCTTCCTCCTTCTCCCCAGGAGTTGGGTTGGGTAGAAAGTTAGGCAATAAACCATTTCAGCTATCCTCTACAGACCCCGTTGCCTACAGTCAACCCAATTGTTGTGACTGCTCTACTATTGATAAGATCATCATCTATTGGCACATACAGGCCCCACAAGAACTGACTCACTTCAATAATGTCGTAGATTCAAGTATACATTATAAAACTCACAGAGTGACAACTTCATCTATTGATATTACCAAACCAACAGGTAGGAAGGAATAAATTGATTATTAGATTATGTCCCTCCATAATCTAACCAAAAAAAACAACTTATTTTTAAGCTGTAAGAACCTTTCACATTTTCTGAGAAGAGAAATATGAATAGTATAATTTTGTGACTGCACGTATCTTCTGCTGATATCATCAATGTATCATCAATGTATCATCAATGTGCCTCATTTTGTTTGTTTTTGGAAATGATAATCTTGGAATGTAGACTATGATTTATCCTTCCCACTATTAGTTTTGTATATATATCATATGTAAGAATGGATGATAATGATACTTTTCTTCTCTTCAATTCTTTCTGCTTGGCATGTCAAGTGAATGCATCCACATTTCCTGTCTAGACCACTTTTCAAAAAGGTAAATATCTTCAAGAGCTTTATCACAGAGCAAGTGAAAATGAATTGTCTAGCTATACTGCAGATATCATGTGTGATACTGCATAGACAACTTGAAGAAGGTATGTTTGTCGTCAGGATTAGAACCAGCCCTATGTAAAGAAACCGTTACAAAAGACTAGAGGGGTGCAACTCTCATCTTCAAAATGCCTGTGATGAAGGCCGATCTTGATGTCATTATGACCTGGCTAATGCCCACACTATCACTTATTAGCAAATGCACACTCATGGTCTGTATAGTTGTTTTGTCATATATAAAATAAAGATGCAAAGTAATTAAAGCTGTGATTTGGGATCAATTAATACAAGAGCAAATCCATCCAAAGTATTACTCATCACAATCATATTTGCATTAAATTATTATTTTAATTATTTATTAAAAGCAATATAAAAACCTATGACTACAACTAAAATAGGATTTGATGAAAACACTTTTCTTGGCAGACAGACTAACGGATCCAACCGGCGCTGCTGGAATTCGAAGCAAGCGGCACGTTTGGTGACTCGGATGAAACTATCACCTTTTGCAACCCAAGGGGTATTTGACGCTTCGGCACCTCGACCTGATGCTCAGACCCAGCGGTATATTGGGTTCCAAGTCTGTGTACAGGTAGACCAAACAAACCTGCCAGAAACCAGGTTTCATAGCTTCATGTAGTGCTGTATCCTCCCCACTGACAATACATAGCTCTGGGGGCCAGCCAAGTTTAAATATGGTAATTAACAGTAATATGAAGATGACTCACGAGAATGACACACTTGGTTGGAATCTTCCAATTGGGAGGGGTGAGGGGGTCATGGGGAGGTGGTCATGGGGAGGGGTCATGGGGGTTATGGGGAGGTGGTCATGGGAAGGTGGTCATGAGGGTTATGGGGTGGTGGTCATTGGGAGGGGTGAGGTGGTCATGAAACTTACTTTCTCTTTTCTGTCCAAGTGAGTTGATGGATCTCACCGTTGCTGCCCATATCTGATTTTTCTGAGGATGACTCACTGATAGGTTTTGGTACTGCAGAGCAGAGAGATAGAGAGACATAAGCACAAAATTTTACATCTTCAAAAACTTGATTAGAGTACAGAATAGTGTGAGGAGATATGTAAGCAGTATGTTTGTTCTTTCTCTGACAGAGTTATATAAATCAATGTAATTTATATCCATTCCTTCCTTTGTAGTTTTTTTTCTTTACTTACCAATTGTTTTTTTAGTTAGATACTAATTAGGATAATTGTTATTCGACTTTTCGTGAAGAGGTAAAATATATACTTTTATACTGACTGACCAAACCATCAAGGATGCTAAAAATATTCAAAAAGTTCTTAAACTGTACATTCCTGGATGGTTATTACTTTGATATTAGTCCCAGACATTGGGATGACTTTAATACACTGATGACTCAGTGAGTGGAAACACTTGGAGGGTAACACTTTGAGGGTAACACTTGGAGGGTTACACTTAGAGGGTAACCATAAGTAACTGTAAGGGTCAATGGGAGTGGTCATCTTTATTTGAATTTCTAGCATACTGTATCTGTTAGCAGATATTTCACATGTCATATTACATACAGACTACTATTATTATAACAATAATATGTCCACGTTTTGTGTTGCATATTATGCCAAAGTCACTTAATACTAAAATCAGCAAACTACAGCACATTCATTCCAGAATTTTGTCATAAATATTTCATTAGTTTAATTGAAAGGCAAAAGCTTTTAGCAGTTTATTCCAACAACAAACAAATACAGACATTGCATGTAGGAGACTTTACTGTCTGTCCCTGTAGACCTTATTTCCATTCTTCTTCTACTTCTTCTTTTCAATAAAATTTCAACACAACAAACATGTTATGGCAGGATAATGATATAGCTGAAACAAGATCTCCTATTTTCTATTTTATTTTATCCACAAACACACAACTTTTATCCACTTATAAGCAATAAAATTAAATGATTGGTCAATATATATATGAATATATTCCATGTATATAAAAATGTTCTAAACAGATGTAACCTAGTTTGTCCAAAACTGGAATGGAAGCATTTCAACTTTTTAAAAATGATGAAAAATCATGCAAACAAAGAATTCATTAAAACTTTAATTTTTCTCCTGAAAATAATCAACTCAAAGTTATTATCAGTTTAATAGCAACATTTCTTCACATTCCTTTCACTACATGTGCTTTTTATGGGGTTATTTTTGCTACTTTTAAAATACCTTACAGTTGCCAAATTCCTTAAAGTTCTGTGATTTCAGATATATAAAGGGGAAAAATGGTCAGGAAATACAATTGGTTTTTTAAAAAACCTCAAACAGATGTTTTTGCCACATTTTTCATCAGTAGAAATACTTAAAAGAGTACTAAGAACTTTGATGATGTAATAAATCTTTCATTATTTAAACTAAAACCTTCATATTCCTGTTCCTGTTTTATCAAAGCTGTTTAATACAGATTAGTTGTGTACTAGGGCTCCTATGGAAAGCAGTGCTTCTACACTGAGCAGGACTACCCTCATTAAAGATGACAATAATAAAAAAATCAAAAAATATGTAACAACCCAAGCATGATTTTATATTTAAATTCAAGGTTTGCAACAATTTTACCAACTCTACTAAAATATGATGCCAATTGATGAATCATTCTAAGAATACTCCAAGGTTTCTGACTTCCATATTGCTAACTATTAATGATTGTACTACTAATAATAACACTCCCACAGGCTCTTGCTGATACAAAAACATCCATATTTTCATTTTATAATAATTATGCTAACAAGCTAAAAATCTGTCAAGGGCATTATTCTATTTCATCAATTTTAATAGATTCAGCCCAAACATAAGTTACTTCAGGTGAAAATGTTATATAAGGGATTAAAATTTATTCACAGCTGCACATAAATAAGTGCACGGTCATGTCTGTATAGAATCTCAACAATACAAAGGCCTAACTTAAAACTGTTCTAACATTTTTTTTTGCTTTTCTTTGAAAAGAATGCTTGACATTCATTATTAATTAATATTTTGTCTGCATTTTAATTTACCATTTCCAAGAGAAAGAACTGCCAAATAACAAATTGTTTTCGCAGGTAGCTTTTAGCAATCAAGTAGTAAATTAGCCATGATAGAGAGACATATTTGAAAAAACATTTAAAAAACAAATGAGACTAATTTCTAATTGTTGCATAAAAACTTGTGTGAAGCATATGAAGCCACATGATAGTTGAATGCAATGAACCTCCAAAAATATCAGGTTTCTTCATTTGTTAGAAAATTATACCATATTATACACTGAGAATGAAAATTACATGATGAAACATGATAATGGTATCTACATGCAACATCATAAGTCATGCAACTATACTAAAACTGACGAATACCATGCATATATAACAAATAGACAACATCAAAATTACAATTCAAACAAATCAAACTAGCTTTTTTCCTTAGCAATGTACATAAAAGCAGGATTACTGCTGTTGAGTTGATAACATGGTCTGTGTACCCAAAATGCTGTTGGAATAACTATCTAAATGGAACATTTGTAACTTTTGCAGTTTCATCTCTGACATTTATTATCACTCATTGCTAAATCACTTATGAGGACATTTTATAAAAAATTAATTTAGAAAATGGTTTTCAACAAAGATACTCCCAAAATGCGGCTGTGACTGATAACATATCAAAATTGAATAAAACTAAAGACAGTCTTGCTTTTGGATCAACTCCAAATGAACTCTGCAAGAGTAGGTACCATAGATATAGGGGATTATTCCATTTTTATGTGGGTTTATAACATCACAAGCAAGCAGTTGAAATGTTGGTTGCAGACTCAACTTATACCAATTGGAAATCCAAAGTTCAAAATGCTACTGTTTGGATGATGAATATATAAAATACACTAGAAAATAACTATTGTTCAGCCATTTTGCAGAATGGAATTTATCAACTATAAAACAAACAAAAATTTGCCCCACATGCAAAATGGAATCATCCATCTTTTAATATCAGATCTGCACTGAGTTTGGGACATTGGTAATGT
>JAIPMN010000486.1:0-11435 GCA_020650975.1 Apostichopus californicus
AAACAGAATCAGAACTTTTCGGAGGTCGCCATGTTTATTGCTGATCTGAAAGAGGTCGCTCTTTACTTTTACATGAATTACAATATGATCGCAATATCAATACATTACACCTTGTTTTATTCTGAGACAAAAGAATATGAATTTGTGTCGGGGAAATGGACTTTGTTTATGTTGGTCCTACAGTAGTGTGGATGGTTGCCATGAATATATATGCCCTAACAAGGCAGCTCACAATCGTTGATAAACATGATTAGATTAAACTCCATTGATTTACACAAATATTATGTTCAGAAACTGATGTCATACAGTCAGTGACATTGGATATATTTGCATGAAAATATTGTGACCTTGTTATGGATTGCTTATTTTCATACTGTTGAACTATATGCAGGAAGTTCCTGCTCAGGAACTATAGCTGTTATTAGAAAACCGGTAATTGCGATTGCTGATGAAATTGTATCGTGACGCCTGTTCATGAACTCGGGCAATGAAACGACAATGATAAAATGTCAAAATTCAGAGAAACTTGTAAACAGGGAGAATTGATGCTGTAAAAGTGAACACCTGCAAGTTTTGTGTTTCCAATCTAAAAGAGATATATGTCGTAAATCTGGTTATATGACCTTTGAGTTATTTTGTTTAGTATTTTGAGATTTCTATTAGAACATCCCAGTGAAGATGCATGAAGGGCAGTTCCTCTGTTATTATCCCCTTTGATGTCAAATTGAGCATCTGTGCTTGTGTCCATACAAGAGCTGCACTTCATAATTAGTTTATGTTTCAAAATGTTTGAAATTTGTAACATAATTTTGATATTTTTGCTCCATGAAAGCAATCTCTGTTTGGGTTGTGACTAAAAAAATCCGGTATTGGGATATATAACTATTTAATTTTTATATTTATTTTCATGTTTCAAGCTTGAAGATGCTATTGGAGCTGTGGAATTTGATAAGAATGTGAGAACAGTCATAATCAGAAGCTTAGCACCTGGCATATTCTGTGCTGGTACGGTATGACAGTTTCTTTTTCTGTTGTTGTACCCATATGTACATGCCACACGTGTGTGCGTGTGTAGGTTTCATAGTTAAGGCTCGGGTCAAAGTTCAAAACAACACTGGTTGTTCTACATATACACATATATGTTTACATGTAACTAGAACAGAGGGTTTGCGTTTTAATTAATTTTTTGCTTGACTGGTTTGCTTAATGAATTCCATTCGCTTTATATCAGACTTCATGTCATCAAGGATATTGGCTTTCAAATCAGTATTAGATATGTCAGGATGATCAGCCAACAGCAGTTCGGGTAGAGAATTTAGAATGCAGATCTCATCCTGTGGATAGATTATATAAGGCTGGAAGGTCTAGAAATTATTCTTGTTGAGAACTCTTCAAGACTGAACACTGAAAACTCAAAGTTCATTTTGTATTGATTTTTTAGTCTCTCAATGAAAATATCATCACAATTGAAATAGTAGCTAAAATTTGATGACCCTTGCAGATCTGAGCAAAGCCTGCATGGCATAATATGTGACTTAGGCACATCAAAAATCAGATGAATGTACACTCTTATGTTAACTTTAATCAATATGCTGGAAAAGGTCCAGAGAGAAGGCAAAGTGAAAAATCTTGAAATAAGCTCCAGTGATACTCAACATACCACCAGACACTTTTGTTTACAGTGGTGAACATTATTAAGTGTTGGACATAATTTTATACTTTAAAGGCATGAAGACTCGCCCCAAACCGTGTGCGGCCATCTGAAAAAGTTAACTTTCTGTTGCTTGCAAGTGACGTTTTGTTCGTGTCGCTACAAAATGCAGACAGTAATGAAACGTGATACCTTAATTGCTATCTTTAGCTGGACCTGAGATGTCCATTGCTGTATCGTTTGAATACTGTGCTGTGGGTATTGACCGCAGCTGTATAGACTGACTGTACACTAGTGTCTAATTACCGACGGTAGCAAGCTATGTGTGAATTTTCTGGGATCGATGGTGGTGTTTAACACTTCTGTTACACCTCATTCGAAACTAGGTCAAAAAACCGGCATTAGACGTTTCTTTTTGCGCGAGTCTTCACACCCTTTAAACGTCCAGGGATGAAGAGTATGTGACGTCTGGGTTTCCAGACTTTTTAAGGCCCTACATTGCTGTCCTGCATATGAAACATAAATTCCATGTTATGACATTTAATTACTGTATCTGGCCATACAACAAATTTGACGTTATTAATACTGTTTACATAACTGTAGAATCTTTTCATAACTCTTTTCTTTGAAGGTGCTGATTTGAAAGAGCGTGCTAAGATGCCAGTTAATGAAGTCGGTCCGTTTGTGGCAAGGTTACGTGGAATGATTGGAAAGCTTAATACTTTACCGTTTCCTGTGATTGCTGCATTAGATGGCACAGCAGTAGGTGGTGGTCTGGAATTGGCTCTCTCCTGTGACTTCAGGATTGCAGGTATTCAATCACCCATGGGCGCAGATCAGTTTCGGATAATGGTGGGGACGCGTGTCTGTTCTCTGATACTATCTAAGCGGAGCGTGAGCATGGGTTCGCGCATAGCGTACAAGAATTTTTAGGGCAAATATACCTCCCAGATCGCTGGAAATAACACTTCCCGACCCAATGATGCTCCCAAACCTACTTAAGTTTTAGGTCTCATGGCTTAGAAATTTAGTTTGGGAAAATGCATGGGTGTCTGCAGAAAAAAAATCAGGGGACAAATAATCCAAGAAGACTTTTGTATACGATGGGTCTGGTGTCCTCTCCCAGAAAACAATTATAGACTGCCGCAAATGCGATTTACGTCCTATATCTAACAACTGTGGATAAATATAATAAAATGAGAACTGCCGCATGTCATTTGCACAATGCTGGATCAAAATGCGCTAAAGTTCAATACAGGGGAATTTGAAATGCAGCGTTTGGTCAAGACAAAATGCAGTAAGGCACGGTATGTCATGTCTCCACCACTGAAAAAGTTGGTGGGGACGCGTCCTGCTGTACCCACCAGGATCTGCGCCCATGCGATTATCAATAAGTTTACTTAATATCTAAATTTTGTTTCTTTCTCAGAGTTGTCCTTATTAACAATTATTAACCAGATTCATATGTTCAAAAGCCTGCTGCTAGCCATTTAACTGAAGCAGGTAGCCCTAAGTTACTGTTAAGTATTACTGAATAAGGTCTTTAACAGATTGTTACAGGCTTGAGTCTACTATGAATAGGTTGCAAGTTAATAAGTGCTTATAAAACATTGAATGAAATTTATGAAAGAAGACATTTCAAACTTCTTCCAGTAGAAGTACCTTCCTCTGAAGGCTATACATTCTCGTTAACACAACGAAACATGCTATTAATAATTGCAATATCTTGGAACTGAGAATGTAATTTTTATTAACTGTTAATGATTTCTTAACTTTTGTAAAGAGTTACAATGACAACTAAGGTTCTAATCGATGGGCTTGAAGTGTTGGGGTTCGAAAGAGTTTCTAGTTTATTACAACCTGTTTGTCTTGGTGAGGACGTACTATCCAAAGCTTGTTATGCTCATTGATTACACAAGCAATGCTGCTTGACTTAAATTAGCTTAGTGAAATATCAGTTTCACAATTGATTCAATTTATGAAAAATTTCTGGTTAGGTTAGTAATTTTAGAACCGGGTAACAACAATGGTTTGCAGATATCATGAGACCTCTGTACTTGGTGCAATGCTGTGCAATTTAGCCATTTTACAAAGCATGTATGCTATAAAATATACCAGATAACTTATTACCTGGCACTTACTTACTTTAGAGACATCAAATTAGGTGGGTGGACATAACTACAATTAAGTTTCGAATCAAAAAATTTCCCCTTTTTCTTTTGCTAGCAAATACTGCCAAAATGGGAGTTGTGGAGACTCGGCTGGCTATCATACCAGGAGCAGGTAAGGTTACCAAAGATAAACAGGGGTATTAAACATACCTCTCCACTAAGTATCAAACACATGTTACTGTAAGAACCAACTTAGACAGGACAAACTTTCAAAGGATGTCCTTTTGTCGGAGAGGACCAGATTTCTGTTTGGACAACCGAAATCAGCTTGCCGTGTCATCTGACAGACGACTAATTGTTAAATTAAAATTAAAAAATAATAATAATAATAATAAAATAATAATAAAAAATTAAAATCACTTTTTAATTAAAATACACCCAGATAGGTAAAATGTTTAGTTAGTATCACCCTCCATATGACTACGGAGAGGCTAAAATAATTCAAATTTAGTGGTTGGCCTATGATCCAACCTAAAGAGGAGTTTTACTGGACCAAAGCTGGTCTTCTATTTTGCAGCATACATTTTAATCATTCTTTGTTATTTTGCTTCATGTTTTGGGACAGCTGAACTTGGGGCAACCAAAAAGGTACTAGACCTGGTTGTCCCAGGCACAACCAGAAAACACATTGTTAAGAAAGTTGCCCAGTAATAGGTTACACTGAATAGGTAAACCTAAAGGTCAACAAAGTGAGGGATAAGGATTAAAACCTGAATTGTTAGTACAGGCAATCGCACCTGTATCCTACCAATTCTAACATATTTCAATGCAGCTTAGACAATTAAGAAAATTTGCCATGTCAAGTATTTGGATAAATCAATAGATTGATCATGTGATAACCCTATTCATCCTCATCAAGCTTATTTGTGGTTTTTTCCTCTCCTTTCGACAGCTCTTTCATTATGCATTTTATTTGTTGCTTTTCATATATATTGGAATCCACATATGGTTGCCCTCACGGCAATCCTTCTTGTTTTCAGGATTAAGAAAAACTTGTAAATGTCATATGCTAACCTGTATTACAGATGAGTTTGCACTTTGATTTAGTCTTGTTTCATATTTTGTGGTTTCCTACCAAAAAAAATATTAAACAACCTGATGTAATGATTTAAATAATTAAATTTTAAACAAACTCTGTTACTCTGCTAAATTTTCTGAGGAACAGAGAGAAATATTTGATATTCAGCATTCTGCTTTACTCGTGCCCAGCTGATGGAAGCTAGGCAAACATTGTCATCTATTTTGGATGTAGAAAAGTAGTATATATTTCTGCAGTCATAACAGAGTGAAAAGCAAATATTAGAACTCCAGCATATTAACAGTCATCATCATGTATAATTTAAAGTAAATTTCTATTCTCTCATCTCTCTTTTCAGGTGGTACACAAAAGCTGCCAAGATTAGTTGGTCCAGCTAAAGCTAAAGAACTCATATTTACAGCCAAAGTTGTTGATGGTCTTGAAGCAGAGAGAATAGGTCTGGTTAACTACTCAGTACCACAGAACGACAATCAAGATGCTGCCTTCCAAAGATCACTAAATCTCGCTAGAGAGATCCTGCCAAATGTGAGTACTCGATCGGGGTGCTTGGTGATGCTAGCCGTGAATATAAACGGAGGGGAACAGAGGCGGGGATGGGATGGGGGGGCGCTGCATTGCAGTTTTCAGTTTCAGTTTATTTATTTCCAGTTTAAATATAAATATTTATAAAAAGGACATCAAAAATTCAAAAAGTACATGAATTAGTAAAAAGTTAATTTAAACATAAAATTAAAATATGAATACTAGTATAGAAAATTAAATATTTAAACACATTTACTGAATATTAAAATTACAATAAAGGTTTAACTTTGCCAATTTGGGTATATATAGCAGCTTGGTATACAAATGAGTTTTTGTAAGCACATATTCTGTATTTGGGAGTTATTGACAGGAGAACACTTACACGTGGAGTTGGTCGATGCATGTGTTGCAACTCACTTTATAGTTCTTTGGAGGTCGTGAAGAGCTGATGATGAAGTGGATGCCTGGCGGGCAGGGGGGGTGGTAGTTAAGGGTTCCAACCATTAAAGAAGTGTAAATTCTTGTTATTTTGCCATCAATATGTGTTTGAGATGTGTATTCATATCCATTAAGGGCGTTCCTTGGTTTACTTCATCATAAATTTATTATAAGTATTATCGAAGAAACTACAATGTGTGCATATCAAAAGGAATGCTTATGCCTGATATATTTACTTAGTAAATTAGAAAACACAAAAATGACATCCATGGAGCTAATTGAATGAAGTTGGTGGTATTAGACCACTGAAGTCACTGATATGTAAAAGAATAGTACCTCTAAATCTTGCCATGAAAATCACAGTATGCAAAAGGTAAATGTACAGTAGACAATACTACAAGTTTGCGTATACTGCCAGTATACCTGCTACGACACCATCGCAGTAATTATTAATGTCTGGAAGCGCTCTTGATCAGAAGAAAATATTGATAAAGAACAACCTCCCTGGAAACAATGAGATTACGTTTTTCTCTTCTCATTGAAATTGTAACACTGAATTTGAATGGCTCTTTTTTATTATTTTTAGGGACCAGTTGCAGTGAAAATGGCCAAACTTGCCATAGATAAAGGCATAGAGGTAAGTTCAAGATACAAGTTTTCTAGTGTCTCATTTAGGAGTGAACAATGAAATAGAGTAAGTCGAGAGGCCAGAGGTCTAAACATCAAATACTGTTTCTCGCTAAAGACACCATTGCAGTAATAATTACTGTACTTGGATCTATACTTTTTGCATAATCTCTGTTCTTAATATCGAAAAGATGTAATTTAATCAAAAGAAAATAATCATGCATGCTCTGTAGTAAATCAATGAACTTAAGGGATAGACATTAGATCTGCATAATGATACAGAATAAAAGTTGTGACATCACTACAGCAACTTGGAATAATATATTTTGTGTCTAAGAGTATCCAACTAGAATTAATAGGCAATGCCTCATAATAAAAATGTTAGTAGCTCACAAAGCACTCTCGATTTGCACCAAATTGACTCTTTGCAGTAAAATGTGATAATTGAAGAAAAGTCCTCACAAAGAAGTGTACCTGAAAATGTTAATTTAAATCAGTTTTTGTTGTTAAGAAGTCTTATTCATTTAATCAACAATTGCAAATTGACATAGTATTGAAAATATCAATCGATAACGTGTGTGTAGTACGTATTTATGGAATATAAAGGGTTTTCGAGCTATAACTTGGCCTTAACTTGCCACAGACTACTAAACATTCCTTTCAATGCAGTAATGCATAGCTCTTGCTTTAAATGCAAAATACCTTTACTGCGACATTTGCAACCATAAGGCAGCTGAGTTGTGGGTTCATTCCCTTGCTGGCCAAAGTAAGGTAGGAGTTTTCATTTAGGAGAATCAACAGTTTGACATCTGAAATGCTCCCAATTTTAAAAAAAAAAATCCAAAAGGAGGTATAAAAACTGGCAGTTGCAATGGAAATGTAAGTAATAAGCCATTCTCCTCCATGCATATGTGGATTCTTAATTGCTTTCTAGCATTGTAAAATAACTGCCTCCCAAGCCTATTATATGTTATGTTGGTATAATCACTAACCAAATCCTGCAGCTACTTCTGCGGTTGCAAGTTCGGCCAATAAATTGAGCCTTTTGGATGGACAGATATTTAAAGCAAAATAATGATATGAAATTCGGGACTAGAGCGACTCACATATGAGCCCAGATGTGTCAAGGTTCATTAACACTAGAAAAATGTATTCTTGATTATCTGCCGTATTCCTTTACTACCATGCTGTACTGTGTTATGTCAGTGTTATAATGCAGGGGCTAGGTCACAGCAGGTACTAGTGCAAGTGTTTAAAGTGGTACTCTTCAAATCTAATGCATGTCAGTAATATTTTAAAAATGAACGTTTTGGTCAGTTTGTAATTCATCAGAGGTTTATTTACAAATCGTTTTTCATTTGTTTGGAAAAAGTTTGTGATAAGTATCGGTTGGTTTTTGCTTAGTATTTTGGAATACAGAAAGGGACTTTTAAGGTTTATGGTCATATTGGCTCCTTGTAGGTTACTATATTATGTACCTCACACAACGTTGAATTTTTCGTGTATATATATATGCATTCCCCGTCAGTCCATTTCATGACATGGCTATTATTCAAACTTTTGTTTACATGTCAAAATTATTTGATCGGTCGTTTACCTCTATGTGGCAATGGAATCCATCTGGTCAATCCAGTCATTAAGTCTGAATATATTGGTGTAACGTAAACTGGAAAGAATAGATTTTTGTATTAATACTTACTGTATCTGTGCATTCATATTGTGATGTTATCATCTATACCTTGGCAGGTTGATCTAGCTTCTGGACTTGCCTTTGAAGGTGCATACTATGCCCAGGTAAGGGTTTTCAGACTGATCTTTTACTTTTCTTCGACACTCTGTGCTTAATATTATATTTTAATTGCACTAGTTATCGATTTTAGATATGGTAACCAAACAGATATATGCAAAAGACGAAAGTGTATTCATTTTTTAATAAGACTTGCTTACTCCTTTTCTGACACATCAGTATCATTGAAAAATATAAATAAAAATATTATTAAAATATAACGTTATAAGCACACTTCAAGCTAGCACTTGATGTGTCTAGTTTGGCCTCAATGATGTAATTTCAACCAACCAATGTGCGCAGAATGTAAAGGTTAGAAAACTATGAAATTAAAAAAAAATAAAAACTCATGCCAACAGCTTAACTGTAGCATTCTGTTGTTAGGATGTATGAAATACAATTGCTTAATGTCAAGCAATTGATATGTTTCAAGTTATCTCATCCTGCCTCATTTCCAGTACACTAAATATGTTGCATGATGAGGTAATAGGCAAATTAGGAACATAAGTCCCTCATAGTTAGTCTATGAAACTACCTGTGGAGTTGCTTTCAGATTCTTAAATTTTTTGGAATGTCATGGAAATTGGACTATGTTTGGTATCCAATTCACAGGAATGAATTGAAATATAAATATTGACTATATATCTTAAAGCTATGAATGGCAAAGAGCATAGTTACACTCTTTTAATAAGCTGGCCATTTCTTACGTGGAAAGTTAATTTTCCTCACTTGGGTCCGTTTAATCAACCAAACAAAGAAAGCTCAATAATCATATCAAACTTTTAAACATCACTGTACTTCATCCTTTTCTTTTTAAACAAATAAATCATAAATATATTTACTTTGTTGATTTTCCATTTTGGGCTCAATAAATAATAAACATATATATGGTGTTAGTATGGACCGTTCTCTCCGAATATGGTGTTTCTTCTGTATACGGTGGAGATGGCCACGTGGTACCATCTCCACCGTCTCGCTTCAAAATTAAGATGGTATAGCAGAACAAAAAATGCCCAAAGGTACTATTGTTCCTCCTACATTTGGTCAGTCGGCATGGCGCAGCTCTCCCAGCCTGAATTAATTTTCTAATTCACACGCCCAATGAGTAGAGTGCTGTCTTTCCCAATATGACTATACAGTAGGTATTAAATTTACCCTGGCCCAGTAGTTTCCAGAAACGTAACTCTGTATTAAACAACCGCCTACCTCTGTGGCTTTGGATGAAGTGAACCACCAGCACGCCTTGGCATACCCTATCTCTTTACAAGCAGGCCTACTGTACAATGTCCCAAGTGTGCCTAGTATGGTCAAATAAATTCTTATCAAGATGATTACATAACAGCAGGTGTAAGTACAGCTGACTGCATCTTGCATAATGATAAGGTAGTATTGTGCAATTCCCCGACCCCTGCTGAAAGTGGCATCACACCTGTATATATTTATATATATATATTTATATAGAGATATGGATGGACAGACTTGTACCATGTAGGCAACTGCTCTAACCTAATTGTGAACCCAATCTGAAGATGATACCTGGGTCAATTAACATCATATCTGATTTTGTTTGTGAACATGTTTGTAATCTTTACAAGACATATGCATTGTTCATTTCAGTCAAAGAAACCCTCACATTAATTAAGGACTAACAAGTTCATCCCTTCAAAGTTTGAGGCATGTTTAAAGTAGCAGTATGAACCACATGCAATAAAAGCACAACTGCAAAGATCAAGCTAGTATATAGTTGTATGAATATATGTTTTGAGAGCAAACATGACAAGATCAGTAAACAAAAACACTACCAGAGATGTCACTAGCATATGTAAATTCGTCCCAAACTGCTCACATTTTTGAGGAATGCAGTTACTGCAATTCTATATCAAAGTTTATCAAATGATAAATGATGATATGTTTACAGAAAAAGTGACAAACTGCTTTATTGGTGTGGTAAGTTGCACAGCCATAAGAGGCTTGAGTAGATAAGGATGTTCATGATGGTAACAGTATTAACTATACAGGAAAGGAAGTTCAATAAGCTACCTACTAATGAGTCATAAGATGTAAATAATGATTGTAGACAAAGTAAAAACAATAAACAATTCATGAAATCTTTAGGAATATGTGATTATTATTTATGAGATACAAACCAAGGGTGGTTCTATTTGTTTTAATAATTTGCAGCAAACCTTTCGACTTTTGTGTCAATGAGTACACAAGATGGAAGGCAACTTGTACGGGCTCAGACTTTCTATATCAGCCAATAAAATATGTCTTTAAAATATAAATCATAGCACTGTTATAAACTTGTCTAATTTGGCCTATAAAATTTGTTATTGGGAAACCTTCTTCATATGTTGCATGATCAAACACAGATGTTGTCAAGTGTAAGACCTCATCGCAACATACTAATAGTAGCAAATAGAAATGTACCAAATATGCCATAAAATGTACCATATTATGGTGTAGGAGTTTCCACACTGAGTATATGCTTGTTATGTACAGTCATATGTGTTATGTAATAAAACAATTAAACAGCAAGCTGTTGGACAAAAGTGAGGTGAATTCTATGCCCAAAACAGGAAACTTTATCACATCAACACTTATTAGCACTGCAGAAGAAAAAAACAATTCAAACAGTAATATTATTAAGATTAATTCCAAGTCTCGAGCACACCTAACAGTGACATATTCTAGAAATGTTTGAGTCGATTAACTGTCCAAAGAAATATATGTATTCTGTGCGTGTTTTTGTCCCTTCTGTTACTGTTATTTGTCATTTAGCCTTTGAAGAAGATCCTGCTAGGATCGAAACGTCAGGCCAACTTACTTTTACACAAAGAAAGATGTGTACAAAATATGAGGCAACTCTGATATTAATCATGTTTATATAACAGGGCTATTACAATTTGTCCATTGTTTGGTTTTAAAAGGCTATTGGGTGAAATCTTGTAGTTTCACTTTGTTTTTTCTGTGCTATATTTACCGTGGAAGTTAACCTTGTGGAAAGCAATATGTCAGTGTGCAAATGAAGCAATGTTAATATCCTCATTCCATTTGTAAAATAATAAACAATCTCCAAAGTGATAATAAACAAGGAGTTGCCACAAAAATGCACGTATCAGGAAGTTCAGTTAACTGGTCACTGCCATATATAAACTGTAAGCAGTCAAGGTGTCACTCGGGGGGGGGGGGGGGGGGGGG
>JAIPMN010000486.1:19495-39486 GCA_020650975.1 Apostichopus californicus
TTACTTCTATAGAATGAACATATAACATCTATAGAATCAACATATTTGCATCTATAGAATCAACACATAACATCTATAGAATCAACACATAACATCTATAGAATCAACACATCACATCTATAGAGTCAACATATAACATCTATAGATTCAACATATAACATCTATAGAATCAACATATAACATCTATAGAATCAACATATAATATCATTAGAGTCAGCATGTTACTTCTATAGAATGAACATATAACATCTATAGAATCAACATATTTGCATCTATAGAATCAACACATAACATCTATAGAATCAACACATAACATCTATAGAATCAACATATAACATCTATAGAATCAACATATAACATCTATAGATTCAACATATAACATCTATAGAATCAACATATAATATCTATAGAATCAACATATAATATCTATAGAACGAACATATAACATCTATAGATTCAACATATAACATCTATAGAATCAACATATAATATCTATAGAATCAACATATAATATCTATAGAATCAACATATAACATCTATAGAATCAACATATAATATATATAGAGTCAGCATGTTACTTCTATAGAGTCAACATGTTAAACTCTACTGTACTTTAATACTATAGACATCAACACATACTGTAGCCTATAGAGCTCTATTGAATCAGCATGTGAAAAGAAAGTAATAGAAATAGGACCATAGTCAAGCTATTAAATAAAACATATAACTTCCTGTTTCCAGTTGTTGCTATTAATGGTGGTGTCAAAGGTATTAATTATTAGAAAGTGGCAAAGGGCTTACAGTAGGTACTTGCAACTATTCTATTGGAATAAGCCATTTGCATGCTACTGCTGAATGTACTTGAAGGGCCTGGGTGTTGTCAACAGAACTAATTGGTTGAAAAGGGTTAAGGTACAACTTTTATTGGAGTCAGCCATTTGCTGCTTATCAGATGATATATACTTAAAAGTCTATATTTGTCTTCATTTTGTCATACATAGGGTAATCCCCCAGTGAGTACCACAATTGCTATTGTTTCCTTTTAACAAAACTGGAAAAAGTAAAGTTCAAGTTTGTATAATGTTGACACAGTAGCTGGCATATACACTGTGATATGAAAATTGCTCTGTCTGTACAATTATAGTTGGTGTTCAAAGTGACTGCATATAAAAGGTACTGCATATAGGCCACATGAAAATAACAGCAATCACTGAAAGGAAGAAAGGCAATACTACTTGCTTAATATAAATGGTTCACTCCGAGAGACACAATGGTACACCTCTGACATGTATTTTGTAGCTCTTTCACAGTGACAGAAGATACAAATTCAAGTATAATTATAAAATTTATAAAAAATAGTTAACAAATTTAATGATGCAAAGTCTGCATCACCTTTAAAGAAATTTACACCAAATATATGCAAAAGTTGATTCAAAGTGAAAGACACAATATGCTTCATTTGCATAGATCTGCAGCATCATAATATATTCGAAAGAAAGTGACATATCTATGCAGGAAGTGAAAAGACTTGGCTTTGCAATTTTTCTGTTTCAAATTTCCCTTCACATTTGCAGTTATTGTCATACTGCACATCATGCACATCAAGTGTGGGAAGAAATAGTCACAACACTATAATGAAACTCACATTGAAATAGAAAGGGCTGCAATGTCTTGGCACTGTGATGGTACATTCTGTGAATTTCAAGATCTTATTGAAGCATGGAACTAAAATATTCTAAAAGGTTAAATGTACCAAATTCTGCTCCCACCCTCTCCCTCAAGTGAAAGTTAATGATGCTTTGAAGAATATATATTTAGGCTGCTTTGCAATATAGAAAGAAATTAGACATATATATTGTTGAAAACACATCATTCCAATTCCTCTGTACATACATATATAAAAATGATGTGACACTTTATATAATTCTCTCAAGATACTATAACAATTGCCAAAAAGAATGCTTTATTTTCTACTCGTTGTGTCTTAATTATAATTGACAGTGGTTGTTTAGAAGCTGCCTGCAGAATTGAGGTATTTAATATTGTATATTGTTATATATAGGATTTGTGACTTCATTTTACTGTCTAGGATCTAGCAACTACTTTCTTTTAGTAAAACAAAAAAAAAGACATCTGCATTGAATTATGTTCTTGTTTGTCTACATGTAAACAATGGCAACTCCATTCTACTATATACAGTAGATGTAGCCCCTACTTCAATTAACCTTATAGTTAGCAAAGAACATGTGTGATGTCACAGAGCTTTATTCGTATCATGATGTATCTGTCCATTTTTTTTTATACAGGGTGGACTGGGGTGGGGTTGCAGATAGGGAGGCTCCTCAAGTACTCACAAAAAAAAAACATAATAAAAAGAAACTGAACATTTGCAGTTTGTTTTCTTGCATGTTATTACTACTATGAAAGGGAAATTCTATTGGTTGTTCAGTTGACTGCTTTATAAAATTTGCTGGAAATATTTTGCATAGATCTGTACATAGATCAAGACCACATGTTGTATAGCATATTTTATGGCAAGAAATTCTCAAATGATAAACCTGTGACTGCATCTGTCAATGGCATAGTGGATGATGTCATCATGGCAATTGAACTGAAAATGTTGTTACTCTTTGTAATGTTAAACTAATTAATCCCCAAAAATGGAAGTAATTTTAGTGAACAAAATGAAGTTGCATTTTGATCAAATTTTAAAATTAAGAGAACATGGACAGCAAAGTAAACATTTAAACATTCCAAACACATGTCATATTTCAATGGTAATTAAATCAACGAGGCGGTTGTAATAGAAAAGTAATGCGTTTGAAGAACATCTGCTAAGATTACATCAAAGGTACCACCTTCTGTGATCCATTGTCTGGGAGGGTTTTAGCCAATCAAATAGCTGGCATTCAACCAACCATATCTCCAGTTAGGGACAGGATTCTGGGACGGGACGTTCAAGCATCAGTGAATTATTTTCTCTTTTATTATTAAAGTGTTACATTGACATATCTCGACTATTCCTTTGAATACTTAGAATGAATAGTCGTGTCAATATACCTTATCACTGTCCATTAAAGTTCACATTCATGTTAAAGAAACATTATCATTGTCTTAGTTTGCACATGGTGATCTTGAGAAATGCTTGGTATTTCGTGTAAAAAAAAATTCAAATATTGGCAAGCAGATGTGAACACTATCTCCGTCTATAAAAGTCAGTAGGTCTGGTGTATCATCCTCTAAATTATGCCTGGCTAAGTTCACCATGTGACTGAGAATACTGTACAATATATGGTGAACTGATACAGTGGCACGTTGTATAGAATGGCTTGCAGTCTTAATGGTTAGGATTACTGTAGCATTACATAGGTACATGGGAGGGTACATACATATCATACTAGCCTACACATTTAGGGTAAATATCTTCACAAAATACAGTGAATTACGTATACAAACATGCCTTCATTTAAGTTGTCTGCTAATGTTATTCTTTTCTTCAAATTTAGTCAGTTACACATGGAATATGCATCAATTTGTAACAACTTACTGAAGATAAAGGATTTCATTAAACAGTGTAAAGGCGAGGATTTCATCATGTTTATTGAAAATGAAAAAGTTTCCAATGCAAATTCCGTACATGTTTTTTTGTAAATATAGAGCTGTGCTATTGTAACTGTCATCATTGACATGAATTTTTAATATTACATCAAAGCCTGTTGCCAATTGGTACTTAATTGTAGTCAAAGAACCAACACCTTTCAACTCATATATTTATATTCTTTTTGCTCTTTGCATTATTGCAGGATGTCATCAAGAATTTATAAAATTTACCTTAAATTGATTTAATGGCATGCAGTAATTATGAGTTTTTATTCCGCTTTCTGACTTCCAACATCAGCCGTTTGGCTTGAATGCGACTCATACCAATCTCACCATAAAGATCCTCCTCATCTAAGTCACAGAGGAGCTCGCCGTTGATAGAATTCTCTTTGAATTTTGTGACGTGTGCTTCGAGCCTCATCTCTCGAAGAAGTCCAGCGACGGCATCTTCATTGAAGGATTTGACTCCCTTGATAGTGGCACTAGCCCCACCTGCATGACTATAGATTGGACCAGTGCTGGGGTATGCATACTGATTAGCATCAAGTGAGTCATATGTAGGGTCACCGGCTGCTTCTAACTTGTCTATATCGCCCTGAAGTCGCCTGATATGCTCAACCAGAGATGCATTCTTGTTGTCCAGATCTTTGTTCTCTTTCTTGAGTTGCTGTGAAAAGAAGATGATTAAAAGGGTGAGAATCAATTCTACAAATGCTGCACAGTTTTGTTTTATCTTCTGACGTAGGAGACAAAGTAAATAATGCAAATGCAGTTGTATATTAATTTAGACTTAATGTGCATTATTTGTAATTTGCCAGATAATATGTTTTATCAATTGTATTTTTTTAATTTTTTTTTTAATTTATAAATCATTGAACCCTGAAGACACTCATACACTAGCCTGCTGAGGATGCACTCAATTTTTACAACTGTGGTTACCTTGAAAAATAAAAGAGGCCATCTTGTTGGCTTGGAATTTAAGTACTAACGAGGACATGCAACGTATGGTAATATTGTCTTTGCCATAGGTCAAAATGGTTTGGACTGCTTTTATGATGTTAGGCCTGGAGTCTTGTATCAAAGATATCATAGAAATGTTGTCACTCAAATTAACAAATACATGTGCATGTATATTTTCATAAGAATAAGCCATGGGCCGATGTAACACATCTTTATGTAATTTAGTTCTGTATATTTAGCCTTACTGATAAATTCTTAGGTTTCCAGAATTCATTCTACAATCGTACTCATTATTCAAAGAGCAATAGTGCATTCTTTGGTTTGAGCCATGCAGAATATCTTCTTTCTCATTCAAAGTTTTAATTTTAGAATATCACAATAACATTATCTTTTTTCAAAGCAATTAGAACTAATTCAATAGAAATGGAAACTTAATCATCTTGCTGGAGCTGGTCAGCAGACATTTGGAACCTTTGAATACTGAAAGACAATAATCAAAATGAATTCCAAGCAGAAAAAAAACACTGAACATATTTGACACAGAATTCCAATACAAGAGACCAGAATTCTGTTCATGAAAATGTTTAGTCATATTAAAGCATATTCAATTTGGTAGTACCCTATCAAACTGCTTTATCTGGGATCATGCACAGGACCATTATTGCCACATGATAAAACTAAATTAGTTATTTTTACATAAAATATTACTCAGGTAACCAAAAATCAATCATTGCAAACTAGTTGCAAACACAAGTTTTCTTTAGGAAAAGATGTGAGAAATCTCACCTGAATTTTATCTTTGAGAACTCCGATTTTCTGTAGAAGTAAGAAAAACACTCTTTTATGTTCAGATCAAAGTTAATTGGCAATATACTGTAGTTTATCAGAAGGTTCACTTGGACCAAGGGTCAGAGATCAATTAGAGTTGGACTATCGGCCCACGTAGAGTAGTATCAGTCATGGTTTTTGCTTCCTTGCTGGGGCAACAAAGGAACCTATGTAGTCAGGTTGGCATGTGTATGTGGGGGACAAATATATCTTTGAGCCACTCTGTTTGAGAAAAATTATTTTGGGGACCATTTAGGTACAGAATTTTATCGGCCCAGTATTTTGAGGCCGGGCCACAATTTAAAATTGAAATCACTCCAGGACATTAAAGGGTGTGAAGACTCGCGCAAAAAGAAACGTCTAATGCCGGTAATTTGACCTAGTTTCGAATGAGGTGTAACAGAAGTATTAAACACTACCATCCCTCCCAGAAAATACACACACAGCTTGCTACCGTCGGTAATTAGACACTAGTGTACAGTCAGTACATACAGCACAGTATACAAACGATACAGCGATGGACATCTCAGGTCCAGCTAAAGATAACAATTAAGGTATCAAGTTTCATTACTGTCTGCATTTTGTAGCGACACAAACAAAACGTCACTTGCAAGCAACAGAAAGTTAACTTTTTCAGATGGCCGCACGCGGTTTGGGGCGAGTCTTCAATGCCTTTAAGGCAGATTGTATCCAAACTTGGAATACAGTTGTCGGTTAATAGCTGGTACATGTGGGCATAGAGATTATGATATTGGGTGATGACATTCAACACTTTAATATTCCACTAAGCAAGGAACCATAGTGCCTGTTGGGCTCTTTTCTCTGTTAACAATTACTTTGCTATTTAAACACAATCATTTAAGGTCATGCTGAACTTGTTTCAAACTTTTGGATGAAAAGTATTTATTCTCTGCAAAAGAGGAATATAACACTTCATGTAATTGGAGCACAATGGTGTGGTTGAGGGCGGTCAGTCGGTCAACAGACCGACTGACTTGTGGTGTTATAATGTATACAATAACTGCAGTATGATGTGTTTTCTACTGGTTAGAGTGGTATTGGTGAAATCTGAACATGGAACCGCGATACTTACATTAAAACTTTCAAACGGTAAGTGAAATTCTGAAAATGAGAATCATGCACAATGCGATCGAATGACTGTCTCGGTCACCATAACTCTGAAATCAAACTTGTTGTTACTTTTAAGAATATTGTCAGGTCTGGCTTGTTTATAAAGCTGAGCTGCTGTGTACTCACCCTCTCTTTATCTTGCAACACGTGTTTGAGTTCCTCTAGCGGTGTAGACGAGGGGACGTGGGATTTACCCTTGTTTGTGGTGACCATGGGTTCCTCGTAATCGCACTCATCGTCATCGTTACTGTGGACAAAGTTTCTTGGTAGTCAGTTTCAATGTGTGGTCACTGCACGGTGTTAAGATTGATATACATGCATATACAAGCAAACAAAGATGATTGGCCACATGAGATCGTTTTTATGGATCCTATACTAAATATTGCCCCGTATAGACTCTCTGTTTGATATTGTTCTCCCTGTAGGACATTTGGACAGGAAGTGTTGAGCTTTTTAAGTTTTAATGAAACTTACCCAGGACTCGGTGGAGGTGACCTCAATGATCCTGGTTTTGGCGGTAAAATTGGCGTTGATAGTTCTCTTGGCGGGGGTGCTGGGGGCTTACTCGTCCTGTACAATCTCAATTCATTATTTAGTCTTGTTTTCTCCTCCATAAGCTCCTCAACTCTCAGCTTGTAGGAGTCAATAGTTGTTTTTGTTGCTTTTAGAACAAAGTCTTGTCCTTTAGTGTAAAAAAAAAAAATGCTGGAAATAGTTGCAACTAAATGAGCCAAGATACAGCATTGTCCAATTATGATCATATGTATAACTGTAGCCGTGTTTATATTGCAACAATGGTACACATACATGTGGTGGACATGAGAAGTTAACGATTCATACATACTTAAAGGTGTGAAGATTTGCGCAAAAAGAAACGCCTAATGCGGGTAATCTGACCTAGTTTGAATGAGGTGTAACAGAAGTATTAAACACCACCATCGATCCCAGAAAGTACACACACACAGCTACCATTGGTAATTAGACACTAGTGTACAGTCAGTACATACAGCTGCGGTCAATACCCACAGCACAGTGTACAAACAATACAGCGATGGACATCTTAGGTCCAGCTAAAGATAACTAGGTATCACGCTTCATTACTGTACTGTCTGCATTTTGTAGCGACACAAACAAAACGTCACTTGCAAGCAACGGAAAGTTAACTTTTTCAGATGGCCGCACGCGGTTTGGGGCGACTCTTCAATGCCTTTAAACATTGCTAATCAATGTAGCATTCAGTGTCTCATCATATATATTGACTGCACTGGATACCTTAATAGTTAATAAGCTTGCTGACATTTAAGTCCTACTTTATCTGTAGTAGTCATATTTTATGACACTCATGACTTCCTCAAAAGTCTCAAATGCTGAATTTAAGCATTACTATACACTGTATGCACAATCTCAACCAGCAAGTGATACTGGTTTTAGTCTAGGTTCATTTAAAATCTGTTATTAAATGCTCAACATAACACTTGTTCCTGTTCACAGTTTTACAGTGAAGAGGGCAGGTAGAATATTTTTAGACTAGCTCATTGTGCTATTGTTTGGATAATAAAGTTCTCGATGCTATTGTAAACAAGCCCCACAATGATGCAGTTAATAAATCAATAATGGCCTTGACTCTGGGCCAATGCGCTGTTTGCATACGATGAATAGTGATATAAAAAGTTTTCTGTGGAACAATATGTTAAGAGCACAAAACAATTTATAAACCGCTCACCGAACCGTCACTTTGTGGGAAAATAAGTGCTGCGGTCGTACTTTTATTTATAAGATCTTCTTTGGAGTAATACACGAGTATACAAAGACGAATCAGCTCTATTGCTGAACTTAATTCTGGGTTATAACTCTGACAAATTAGCCATTTACATGTAATTATAGATATACCCCTTGTTAGAATTAAGATATTTATGTGCTCAGCATTATATGATTGCCACTGATTACTTTGTTGTCAATCATTTCAACACCAATCACTTCCCTGGACATATTAAGGTATTGGTTTTGTTTCATGTTTACCTTATATATAATGTCAATAATTCATTTTCAGGTTTGGTGGATGAAAGTAACACTTTTTAGGATTTTTGGGGAAACTGTTCATTTATTAAGAACCAGTATGATATGATCAGGATGTAACAAATCAAAGACGAAATCAAGCATTGAGTGATAACAACAACAGCCATTTGCAAATCCAATTCTGAGTTATCAGTTTCTTAAAAAAAAGTGTCTAAGAAGTAACTTTGCCTAGTTTTCAAACTACACAACAAGAATTGACATTTATTCCCCGTAAATTAAATTTAAAGAGAAATGATAAAGGTAACTAATTTAACCTGACACTCACCCTCTTTTGTCCTAGACCAGGGATCCAGAATTCCTACGGGGGGCTGAGCAACCAGTTGCATACTGGCTTGTAGGTCCCGTCTCCCCGGTTCCTTGACGTCCCACGTAGTGTTAACGAGTGGGTACAGTGATGGCAGAAGGGATGGGAAGTGAAAGGAAGAAGTGGCCTTTTCAACCTCTTCAATTTTTCCTTCCCAGGAGATGGGTATCGAGAAGACATGGTCGAATTTGTCGCTGGTGGCAATGACGTGGTATTCTTCATCCATCCGATGGAGAATCAATACGTGGTCCGGCTTGTCTGCCCGCCGGATCCTCTGAAAGGGACAAGGAAGGATTTAATATTTCAACTGAATTTAGTAGACGGATTATTCCAGGTCATATCACCACGTGGCCCCCAGAAAAAACAGTCACCGACTCTTCTCAAATTCCATCGTACTTCCCTCATACACAACTCAAGCTGACACACAGAATCTTTTAGTCATCTACCAGTGAAGATCGGATCATCTCTCTGGTAAGCTTAATCCTTTAATCCATGATCCATTCGAAACAATGATGCTCACATTTTAAAAAACAGCTGATTACTTGAAGGCCTACTGTAGAACAAAGACACTATGTATGTATATTTTGTTTTGGGGGGGAGAGGGGGGGGGGTATTCAAGTCAAAGACGAAAAGATTTGTTTGTTAAATATGAAATTTGGGACTATAAGTTACTACCTCGTTTACTTGCATCTGTTCTTTACACTTCTATAACTACTTCATGTAGACTTGTAAGTATTTATGATGGTACAAGCCGTCAAGACATGTTTTTAGATCGAACCAAATGCGTCAGAAGTCCATGAGGTGTACTGTATACCAGAGTGGCAATATCTCAAGGTTGTAGGAATAGCGATATCAGTTTCAGAGCCCTGTTTTGTAACACTGAGCCCGTCACGGTTATAACGGTTATTTCTTTTGTGGATATTGACAACATTACAGTACAATGTAATGCGTTTTATTTTCATTCCTTATTTTAATAGTGACCACTTGGTAAAAGGAGAGAGTCATCCTGCTGGAATAATTACACATGTTTAAATGTAAATGAAAGTGTCCCCAATTTATGTTATTTTGTTTTTTCATGTTCTTTTTTGCTTCATATTAAACTTAAAATATTTTGAATGACCAACAGTATATACATCATGTAGTATTGCATGAAGCATCACATATAACTTACATTTCAATATGCATGTCACTGCCATGTTATATTTGTTTCTTGCAAATTGAATTGACAACATTCTGAATAATGATACAAGTTTCATACTTTCAAATTAACTTGGCTTTCTTTGTAGCAAACTCATTCAGTTTTAAATATCTCCCCCAAAATGTGACAGAAATGATCACAACTGATTATCAAATTGCAAAGTAGGTCTCCATTTTAGATTTCTTGTAAGCTCATGTTCAGACCTACAAAATGTTATTGGATTTTTGAACAGAGGTTGAATCATTGTGGAACATGTTTACTTTTGAAATGTCGCAAACTGCAGTGTATAAAATAATGCTATTATTAAGTATAAGAGCGTATATTCACCAATGGAAGTGGAAACTTTAATGCTATTATAAGTATAAGAGCGTATACTCACCAATGGAAGTGGAAACTTGTTGACAACCTCAGACAGGCTCATGAAGTCAACTGAAGGCATTGTCGAATAGGACGCACAGTCCATGGAATCAGAAAATGCGATTGGTACATTGTTGCAAGTTCCGATGATACACTGTAGAGAACGTTTGGGAATGAAGTCAGATGAGATGTCCGGATTGGATAGAATATTTATGGATTGCTATCTTTCGGTGAAAACAGATATCACATTCTCTAAATATAGTTTTCTATCCATCCCTGCATGACGTCAGTAATCATTTGAATGTTACAAATTGTTGGTACCCATCCACCCTACTTCCCCTCAACGTTTTGTACCCATCCATACCACATCCCCTCAACTTTTGGTACCTTTCCACCCACATCCCCTCAACTTTTGGTACATTACCCATCCGCCCCTCAACTTTTGGTACCCATCCACACGACATCCCCTCAACTTTTGGTAACGATCCACCCACATCCCCTCAACGTTTGGTAACCATCCACACGACATCCCCTCAAAGTTTGATACCCATCCACACGACATCCCCTCAACTCCCTGCAACCTCACATATAACAGGTAAATTTGCGTTAAGTATAATTAAATGACGCTTCCCTTCTTTTCACTTTACTGTTCCTGCCAGTGCCTACATTCCTTGTTCGTTCCATACATGTGTCTTATTTATTTGTTTAAAATCCTATTGGTTACCTTCTGAGGCGGGTTCTCACTATCATAGGGCACGGGTCGTTTTTCGACGCCTTTTATCTCAATGATGTCACCAACTTCCTGTGCTTCCCCTGGGTGATCAGAGAAGTGTGCTTCCTCAATCCTCACTCTTAAAGGGAGCGGTCTAGCATTGATCAGGTCTCTTGTGGTAGGGTACAATCTGTCATCATGAACAGGATCTTTGTAATAAGGAATAGCAGAGGAAAGTTAGAACTGTTACTCCCTCAAAGGGTGAGGTTTACATTGATCAGATCTTTGTGGTAGGGTACAATCTGTCATCATGAACAGGATCTTTGTTGTATTAAGGAATAGCAGAGGTAAGTTAGAACTGTTACTCCCTCAAAGGGTGAGGTTTACATTGATCAGATCTTTGTGGTAGGGTACAATCTGTCATCATGAACAGGATCTTTGTTGTATTAAGGAATAGCAGAGGTAAGTTAGAACTGTTACTCCCTCAAATGGTGAGGTTTACATTGATCAGATCTTTGTGGTAGGGTACAATCTGTCATCATGAACAGGATCTTTGTTGTATTAAGGAATAGCAGAGGTAAGTTAGAACTGTTACTCCCTCAAAGGGTGAGGTTTACATTGATCAGATCTTTGTGGTAGGGTACAATCTGTCATCATGAACAGGATCTTTTTTGTATTAAGGAATAGCAGAGGTAAGTTAGAACTGTTACTCCCTCAAAGGATGAGGTTTATATTGATCAGATCTTTGTGGTAGGGTACAATGTGTCATCGTGAACAGGTTCTTTGTAGTAAGAAATATAGCAGAGGAAAGTGAGAACTGTTACTCCCTCAAAGGGTGAGGCTTACATTGAAGCCTGTGGCGATTTTGCTTTGGGGGTTTTCAGAGGAATCCCATACCATGTGTACACACGACATTAAGTGTTGACATTAGTGTTGACGGTACGAAGCACACAATGTGAAGCTTACAAAGATAAGGAGTTTATGCAGACGTGCAGTTCAGCTTGTTCAGTCACTAACTGTTATATCAAGTTTACCATTTTGCCGTTTATTTAGACACAAAACAAAACAATTGACATGACGAAAAACTTAAATCAATAGTCAAAATCCCATCGCTATAGCATTTATGATCTTTTAAGTTTATGAAAATTCTAAATTTGATTCGGCAAATAACAAAGTTCACTTCAAAAGAATCATGCAATTATAAAAGTGAACGATAGATGTATGTACTGTAAACAGTATGTTAACAGCACACATGGTTATCAGCTCATATTGTAGTGACTTTCTCAAAGCGTGTGGTGGAGGGGGGCGGTCGCCCCGCCCGCCCCGCCCCCCCCCCCAAAAAATGAGAAAAAGAGAGAGGGTGGGAGAGAAAAAGAGAGAGAGGGAAAGAGAGAGATAAAGGGGGGCCATTAGTGGGGAGAATTCGGAGAACAACGTAGACGGGATTTAAACTTTAAACTGGTATCACACTGCTACTGCCACGGATCAATATAAGGCTAATCATAAAAAAAATTAACATTGAATATAATTTTACATGGTTAAATTCTCGGCCGATTGGATAGTTCATTTGAAAGCTCTGAAGCCTCTAAAGTCCACTATATCGTCGTATAGCTGTTGTAGTCAATCAAGAAGAACTAAATTTAGCTTATTAATCAGACTTGACTAATCAAGTTAACATAAGTTCTTAGGTTTAACAAAAAATTGCGGTTTTAACTTTGGAGAGGCACAGTGAGATTTTCAAGGGTCTTCAAGTATAGCCTACACTTGCTTTATTATTTCTCGTGTAAGGAGGAAGCCTAATCGGTTGGTGCAATTTTGAATTCATAAGAAACATGGTGTGTTGAAAACTCAGTACTAATTCAATATGGCTGAAAAGTTAAATGGTTCGGTTGTTTTAAGCGATATGCACTGTTTATATAATGGTGAAACTCCATTCAGCTATTAGATATCTAATCAGACTATTATGTCTAATCAGCAGAATATTATGTTTTTCTATCAGAATAATTTCGTTTCGAAACGAAAGCATAAATATTTCATGAATATTTAAACATGACAATAAAGAAGGGCTAGCTTTGACTTGTGACAAGAATACACTCATTTAGAAGAATGCGCGATTTTTTTTATTTTTTCGGGATACGATTATAATTATTGATAGCGCATGCATGTGTACTATTAATGGAATACGTATGTAAAAAACTGCGTTCATGATAAATAATCACGCAATTCCCAAAGCATGAGACATTATGTAAACTTTAAAGAAAAAAATATGAGAATTTAAACATCATATCTGTAACTAAACTATAAACTTAATTTAAATTTAGCAGACCATTTTTTTGGCTAGAAAGCGAATCGTACCGCTGACCTCACGGTTACAAGTCATACAGCTGTGTGCTCAACAAAATGATGTATATCTGTCCCCTAGTTGGTTGCGATATCTATAGAGCCATGTTACAGGGGGAGAGATCGAGGGGCGAGGAGTGGGGTGCGCCAGTCAGAAACCACAGTACCCATTTCCACTTAGTTTCCGTTGTTAACTTACTTATGAAGTAAACTTGATAAACTTATGCAAATAGATTTCTAAAGTAGACACTTCTTACCGATTGGCAAAACAGTGTACAGTTGACGTGCGAATAGCGGCAAGTAGACATCTTTCACTACAGAATCGGTTGCGTAAATCCTGGTAGTTTTGTGCAAAAAGTGTAACTGAAGCAGTAAACCTTTCGGCAATTCAAGACTACTGCCTTTGATGCCACCTCCTCGTTTTAATTCCACTACTATCGGCAGTACCTTTCTTGTTACTAACTTTGCTAGGTCTGATATTTCAAGTGTTTCGATATCAACGTCTTTCTTGTCCAGATTTAATAAAGCAGCCTTCTTCTGGTTGGGTATATCTACCACTCGGTGAGGAATATGGCTGCCAATTAATGATGGTCGGTTTTCCTTACTAGACGGCGGCCGCTGATTACGGTCGGGAACTGGCGAATTTAGTCGCTGAGGTACAGGTGGGATGACATAACGGTCATGAGCCTCTGACCCCTCATCCTTGAGAGGCCGGGCCTTAGGAATCTTTGGCAGTCGAAATTGCGGGGCCTCCATTTACACCAAACGTCGGTTACAATGCTATAACAAAGGTTTACATTAGTTCACGTTCGTAGTGGCATCATGTCACAACCGCTCTATAACACCTGTGCTATCTACGACGACCGTGACTGTAATAGTCTGGTTAGACACTATCGCAACGGTTCAGCGCGTCTATTAAAGCGCGTCTATTAAACTATGGGTGTAACGTGAAATACATTGCCTCTGCCAATATAACTCACAAACATTTGATTGGTTTCGATATAAGTGGACGAGTCCATTCGTTCTAGTGATGTCGTTAATAATAACAAACATGTGTTAAGTCACATCATCATAGGAGTGGCAGTCTTCAGATTCCTGTTTCATTTATAAATGTACACTATCATAGTTAAAGAAAATCTTTAAAACTTGCATGTGTTCTTGCATATCTGATAATGATACTAAACTTAACATTACGACTTATAATTCCTCTCGTTGTAATAACCTAAGCCGTTATACTAACCATATATATGTCGAAAACAATTTCAAGATGTAGATCTATGGATCAAAGTTCTCATTTTATGAACGTCATCGATTTTAGTTTGTATATATTTTTTTGTTTACCTTATTTGTATACCTTATTTATAGGAACATGGGTATGGTATTTTTCAACTCGGAATCATTCAGTTGGATCCTTTGTGCTAAGCTGTGTCTCAAATGATAGATTTTCCATTTCATGAACCTCGTATAAAGCGCCAACTCTTCGAAATTCTGAAAACTTTCTACATATTTTTTCATCATATTTCATCATAGAAAAGTCACTATTGAAATAAGGAGCCGATAGAAATGGAGAATCGACAGAATCATGAGCTAACCCATCCTGAAATTTCGACACAAACAGTCGCAATATTTTAGACAAAAAGTCAACATTTTGGGAAAACTTGTTGTCTGGGTCACCGTACCATCTGTAAAACTAATCTTACTCTGGGGAAGAAGACGCCCAATTTCCCAATCGCCTCTCCGCGATGCGAGCTGAGGCTTGGCCAACATCACAATTAACGATAATTAGCATTTTTGTCTATACCTGACACGTCCACAAACTCGGTTAAGTGGGGTGGAGGAAGGGCGGGTGGTAGTCAAGTTTGATAATGGGACCGGAAAAGTTTGCCTACCTATGTTCATTTGAAAACATTAAAATATGTCATGTTGATAGAAATTCCCGGCCAATGAGTTCTGGATGCATGGAATTCTTTGCAGCAATGACTGAAAAAGAAACTGTTTCCCTCATAGGGGAGTGGATTGTCTCTTGTTTTTCACGGCCAGTCGAGCTTGGAATAGCTGCGGAAGGGTGGGGGGGGGGCAGGGGAATGCGCCTCCCCCATTCCACCCCGTTTAGTTTGGTAACAGGAACATAAAATGCTTCTGTGCATCAACTAAGATGCGCCCATATGGTAAGAAAAAGTACCCCTTACCACTTTTCTTGTTACTAAATGGCCCTGTGTAATTTTCAAAGGGGTAATTTGAAATATCCTATTATTAAAAATCAAGGGCTGCGTGCTGGAAAATACCCATTTAAGTAGTAGAATTGTATAACCTCAGAATGCACATACGATCCATTTCGTTGAAACGTAACATTGGTTTGCCCCCTCTAATGAAAGTCATGTGCACCAGTGCCAATTGGACCTTGACACCCCCCCCCCCATCCCATCCAAGCTTCAGCCCCCTATAGCCGCATCTGCCACCAGTCATCACATTGATTTGGTATTCTGTAACCGCATTGTTTTGAGTAAGTCGTTAGCAGATCCAATTAGTTAGTTCTACTTACCCGTCGGCAGGACTTCATATAGTTGTTGGGCACAGAGAGGCATGTAGTAATCATTATTGTCTTTATCCGTGGTATAAACTCTTGTGGGTCGATGAATAAAATGCAGGCATAAAAGCGTGTCCTTCATTATAGGAGTAGAGCATCCTTTCATGACATCATCAGCCGTGACCTTGACCCAAAGAGGCAGTTTGTTATCTATCAGTAACTTTGCTATTTCGGTTCGATAGAAGCCAACCTCATCCTGTGGAGGAGTAAACAGTAAACAAGGCGTCCTATCTTTTGGAGTTTTGTCCAATTCTTCCTGCAGCTCTTGATGTTGTGGAGGCATTCGACCGTAATCTTGGCTTCTCATCAAGTCACCTAATTTGAATTGATGGACGATCGTCTCTCGAGGAGGTACCGGTGGTGGCACGTACTGTCTGTTTGGTAATGGCGGCCCTTGCATTGTTCCCTTCTAATAACGCGATATCTATAGGATTATGAGAATTAGAAATACAAACCCAGCTAAAAGGCGATATCGATACATATACAAGAAACTGTTGTTTTAGATAACTGCTTAAATTAGCAATACCAATATTTACTGACAGATGGGGGAGGGGGGGGGGGGTAGTTGCGGTAACGTTTATTATACAAGCTCGACCTAGACGGTGGGCTTAATAACAGACCCTATGTCACCCGTATCGTTGTGGGCTTGCTTTATCGATGGGATATATCTAATATGTGGCATTGTTAGTGACGTCAGCACATTCGCCGTCGCCGTGAAACTTTGCGAGTATATCGTAAACTGAATCATGCATTGGTGTATACATCATCATTCAGGACAGGTCATCGCCTCTTAGCCTGCAGTACTTATATTTACCATTCATACTCGGACACTTCAGTTGTAATCTCGAAGAAAAAAATCCTTTACAGTATTAACTTTGCCACACCGTTACAACCTCACGAATTCCTTTTGTCGTCATTTAATCAATTCAAATATTTCATTTAACCTGCGGACTCATCCGAAGTTAATTACATCATTCAGTTAATTAGCCTACATCATTAATAACCCTCTGATGAAGACCTATTATTACCGACTCCATGCATTATAATAATAATTGGATCTGAACTTCAATATCTGTTACTAGATTATCATTACTTCAATTTAATTCCGAGCCGTGACATAGGCCCTACTTATGAACGAAGACGTCTATGTACCACGATTCCTGTCCAAGTTGGTTTGTTTCATTGGCACCTGAAGTCATTTTTGCATTCATTCATTCAGACATTCCATTCATTTTTTCATTCATTATGAAACATAGAAATAGTCGTTTGTACCGTTCAGTGAGGTTACCACTGCATAACTTAACGTTATTTTCATCGAACCCGCACCAAACATTAAACTGATCCCGACTCGACAACCGTAACCGAGTTTCGATAGCGTACGTCATCGTAATAATGGGCTTTGATGCCCGCTAAAATCCGTCACAGCTTTGACCCTGTCACACGAAAGAATGCTATCTCACATGGAAATAAAGTAAATGTATTCAGCACATCATTGAATTCCATTTATAGATATAGGTGAAGGAATAAACTGTAAATACACAATGTTTCACATATACTTACATTAATTACATGGATTTCGATGTGTGACACGTACCACACAGCAGTCTATGATATTGCATATGTATTTAATTGCTGAAATGAGTATAAACTTACCTAAGGTAAAGAGCCGGTAATGTTTTGGTGGTATGCTGTTGCACCATCCAGCGCGTCAAACAGTATACTGTGATATAAATAGCATGTGTATCACCGTAGAGTGCAACATAAGTGGTATGTCTCGCACGGAACGAGTTCAAGTTAACACAGTTAACGGTATCGGCCTGTGATATATGAAAGTTATTCATCCGTGAATTCCTTATATATGCATCGACACACGTGATGAATATATTTGTTTTTTTAAGTTACGTTACGCCTGGCATATAGCTGCATGATACAAACCAATTTCACAACACGTCTGAAAACCGTTCTTTCCGACTTCCTTGAGCTGTAATTTTTTTGCGCACCTGGTTTATTATTAACAAACCTCTATTGTAACATTCGAGTAACAATGCAATAACATCATGTATGGTACGCTTCAGTCTTCAGAGACATAGCTACAGGGGTGGAGATGATCATGAGACACCCCAATCTTCAATAGTTTGAGAATATGCAACATCTCGTAAAATAATTTAAGCTGATCGCACTCTTGACTGGATGATTCTGGTTTCTGAGTTAATAATATTAGGCTATTTCTAATATTTCAAATATTTCTAATTTTACAGGCTTACATTATTATTACAAGATTTGACGAAATTGGAACTTACAATCAACCAAAATCTTGTTTCTAACTCCTTGTACAACCCATCATAAAGTTGAAAATATTCCCTGATGCTAACATCCATGCCTCATAATACTCCCCGATATTAACATCCATGCCTCTTAATGCTCCATGACACTAACATCCATGCCTCTTAATGCTCCTTGATACTAACATCTATGCCTCTTAATACTCCCTGATACTAACATTTATGCCTCTTAATACTCCCTGATGCTAACACCTATACCTCGTAATACTCCCTGATACTAACATCTACGCCTCTTAATACTCCCTGATACTAACATCCATTACTGTTAATACTCCCAGACAATAACATATATGCCTCTTAATACTCCCTGATACTAACAAGTAACATACATGCCTCTTAATACTCTCTGATACTAACATCCATGCCTCTTAATACTCCCTGACACTAACACTTAAATGCCACTTAATACTCCCTGACACTTACATCCATGCCTCTTAGTACTCCCTGACACTTACATCCATGCCTCTTAATACTCCCTGATACTAACACCTATACCTCTTGATACTCCCTGACACTTATAACATCCATGCCTGGTAATACTCCCTGATACTAACATCCATGCCTCTTGATACTCCCTGATGCTAACAAGTAACATCCATGCCTGGTAATACTCCCTGACACTTACATCCATGCCTCTTAATTACTCCCTGATGCTAACACCTATACCTCTTGATACTCCCTGACACTAACATCCATGCCTGGCAATACTCCCTGATACTAACATCCATGCCTCTTGATACTCCCTGATACTCACCTCCTTGCCTCTTGATACTCCCTGACACTAACACCTATACCTCGTAATACTCCCTGATACTAACATCCATGCCTCTTAATACTCCTTGACACTAACACATTTACCTCGTAATACTCCATGATACTCACCTCCTTGCCTCTTGATACTCCCTGACACTAACATCCATGTCTCTTAATTACTCCCTGATGCTAACACCTATACCTCGTAATACTACCTGATACTAACATCCATGCTTCTTAATACTCCCTGATACTCACCTCCTTGCCTCTTGATACTCCCTGACACTAACACCTATACCTCGTAATACTCCCTGATACTAACATCCATGTCTCTTAATTACTCTCTGATGCTAACACCTATATCTCTTGATACTCCCTGACACTAACATCCATGCCTGGTATAATAATAATAATCACTTATCAAAGTTATGAGAAGGAAGATCACTCACCATGCAAACAATGCTCTCGTCGTTTTCCGTTTAACTGGGTATAACTGTCATACTTCCTCTTCCAAGTTCACGCACGAAAGATCATATAGTTAACGTATGAAAGTAACACTTGCATGGTCAAAACCAATGTAGGTGTCGCACCATAATTAATTGCTTCGTTTAACTATGTATTTGAATTCGTCACCTTACGTTAAAGGTCTTTTGAGAAGCTTTTTAAGTTTTCAACTGACTCAACACACGTCCTATATACCCACCATTTGATCTCTGGCTTGGAGTATATCATGGCTCTTACATCATAACCCCCCCCCCCCCAGTTTAACGGTTGATGAGGCGGGACCAATACCATTGCAAAAT
>JAIPMN010000487.1:10353-33709 GCA_020650975.1 Apostichopus californicus
AACCCCCCCCCCCCCCCCCCCCCACACACACACACACATTCTTGTTCCAACTCCACCGCAAGAATCTGTTTGATGAATCAGTTTACATTACAGTAAAGTATACATTTGGAAAGCACCTTCTTGAACAACCTATATATGCCAGCAAAGTATTTTACTATCATATTTTCAGATCGTCGGTGAAATGTTAGGTGCTTACGTGGAATCTTTCAGAGCCGTTGCAAGAATGGTGCTGATAACAGGTAATTAAAAGAGTCCATAAAGTTAACACAAAATTAGAAACCAGCAGAATTTTAGGTAAAATAACCAGAGGATGTTATATGTCACATGTATAATTTCTCTCTTCTATGAACCAATTTGCAATATTAGACTCTCGTCTATAGCGTACAGTAGGTGTCAAACAGTTGCGATAATATTTATAAGAAGTTGATCAAGTTACTTTCATAGCAGTGAACAATGTCATACAGTCTCGTGATCAGTATGCTTTAACATTTTTCATCATGATTTGAAATATCAGTGACTAGTCAAAATAAGAAAACAAAATTATATCATCATGGGCATGTAAAGAATCATGGGATGTGCATTTATTGAAAGCAGCATAAAAACTGATTTTCAGTTTCAAGTTTATTTCCACTTTCCATATATATATACAGTAACAGAGTCAATGAGTAATTTACTCAAATTATGATGAAATAACAATAAACAAAGTACAAAATATGCTATAATGGAAGTGGAGGAACCAGAAGTAAGTAGAAACTTTTCGAGTCTGGACCCTTAACAAAAAAAAAGAAAATTTCAAAAATCACAGAGAGAGTACAGAGAGAGTTAAGAGATAAGGAAAAACAGAGAAAAAATATAAAGAGGAAGCGAAGAAAAGGATAAACAAATCCATTAGTACGAGTTAGTACGAGAAGAGGATTTTACAAGCAGGTAATCTCTGTCTGTCTCTCGCTCTGCAGGCCGTCCTCACCTTCTACCCATCATCGGTCATTCTAACACATCCGGTAATGCCTGGAAGCTGGACCCACACACACTCACGTTTGTTTTGAAAGGAAATTTACCGTTTGATAAAGTAAGTGTATGTTTATCTTTGTTCTTTCTTTAAATCTGTTTCTGCAAATTTACTTTACCAATGTGAGATTCATATTATATATCATTTAGAAATTGTTGTTGTTGTTGTTGAAACTAATTTGATAATTATAAAGGTATTCTTTCAACTGCCTGTTTAGCCTTCAAACTCCAGACAACTTTACATTAAAACTGCTGCATTCTAACAGTAGCCTATGGTTGTTACTCACTCATAATGATTGGCTATTTAAGAAAAAAGCCATTTCACTTTGACAGAACATGTTCACAGCTCTTTCAGTATCATATTTAAATGAATGAACAAAGCGTTCTCACAGAGTCGGGGGGGGGGGGGAAGATGCCAGGGTATTTCAGCTCATGGCTCACTACTTGAATGACGTCACTGGCTATTCTCAGTTGTAGCAAAAACCCTCATTTTGAACGCCTAACACCTCTCCTATATCTGCATGTACTATTTGCAAATAAACACTGGTCAGTTTACTTTCTAGTAAACACCAACTCATCTTTAAGACAGGGTTGAAGAATGATTTCATGTTTGCTAATTTGTTTTGCAACCCACTCAACACTTTTCATATTGAAAATGTGGCCCAAACACTCAAAAAAAAAATAGGATAGTACTTCTCTATGAGAGGAAACTTCACAAGAGATTGGCTTTATTATCATTCTTCATAGTGTTACGTGACCGTTCTCATACTCAATGTGGAGAGCAGATCACGTGACATAAAAAGGAGAACACAAGGATGAAAGTAAGTTTAGAGCATTTAATAAGCTATTTACATGGCAGAACAAAGAATAAATATGAACATAATACGTAACTACAGTTTCTTAATTCTTAATTTTCTTAATTTAACGTCTTTCTGGACCTGGGTGGGCCGAGGGGAGAGTTTCTGCTTAGTTTCTGGAGTTACCTTAGTGCTAGGCGGATAATGTCCAAGTTTGCTTTAGAATGGTTGAAGTAGTTCGGCTGGTTGTAGAGAAAGTTCAGGTAGAGCGACGAGAATCCATTAGAGAGTAGTAGGTCAGAGTTCCGACAAAAGTGCAGAGTTAAATATATACTGTGTTTAATATGGGCACAGTAATCAAAGCCAAGGAACCAACAGAGGTGTGGCGACAACCTCTTAATGGAACCAACGGAGAAAACGGAGAGGGCGCTCAATCGGGCGTCTGCGGCTTTTATACCCGGAGTGTAAAGGAATGTTCCAGGAAGCTATGCATATTCATGAAGTCTGCAGAAACACTTTGTTGGCGAGTTCCAGTTATGTAGAGCGCGTCAGCACATCTGGGATCGTAACAATTAGAAGACTCGGAGAAATGATAGCATATGTTACGTAATCAGGCAGATGAATAGGTGGATTACATAACAATAGGAACTAATTAATCTAATTAATCTCTTTCTTTCTCAGGACCAGATGAAACCTCAGTTTGAGCTGATACGCTACGCACTGAAACAGCCGTACAGTAGGGATACAGTCTGTAATATCATCTCGCTGAATAAACAGGTACTACTAATACCTCACTTAACAGATATGAAACCTTTACTCCTACCCCTAGAAAAGATTTACCTGCATCCTGAAATGGTAATGCCCTCGGGTATTCTTGAATTGCATGATGGGACTGTTCCCTTAAACTGCATTATTCCTTTGCGATCTTTGCCTGCTGCAGTATCCCATTTTAGTTTTGAAACTTTGAAGATGTTTAGCATTCTGTTTGTACCTCATCATGCTGTTTTGATGCAGTGTACTTGAACACTTTCTATTATAGGAAGTGTCACAACTCTACAACAATTAAAAAATGTTTGGAAGATTGCACACTCTCAGGTGTTTCATTAATCACAACAATTTTGGTAACATTTTGAACCTAAAGCACTCACTGTGCACATTCCGACAATCTTATACCCATAAATGGTATAATGTTGTTTTTCATTTTTGCAAATTCTTTGAAAATTTTTTTTTTCTTGCTGCACAGCCTGAAATTAGTCTAACATCAATTATAATCAAATAGTGTCATATCTGTACTAAATCAAACTAGAATGCTTAGAAATCTCTTATCTTACCCTAACCATCGATGGTATTATATATACATCATGTAGTATATAGAATTCTAAATTTCATAGCTAACACAAGCTGACTTCCCCAGCCTTCAAATATTTCTTTTCCTTTTTTTTCTTGATAGCTAAAGCAGAGATCTGCAGTACTTGAAGGCCAACTGGCTGAATTGGTTATGGTAGCCATGGAGAGGTCTGAACAGGACATGACAGCCCCAGCTGATAGGTATGGTACCCCCCTCCACGCCCTCTGGCAACACCTGTCCAGTCAGCTCATCATCTTTGCCCTCTTCCAGTTTGTCAACTTTCCAGACGTGGTTGAACTACTCTACAAGAAGGTAAAACTCTCATTAAATATAACTCTAAATAAAAATAAAACTGTTAGCAAACTGCTTATCCACTAGAGAGCCTGTGTAAGAGAATGTGTAAAAGTAAGTTGGGCTGACGTTTCGATCCTAGCAGGATCTTCTTCAAAGGCTAAATGACAACTTACAGTAACAGAAGGGACAAAGACACGCACAGAATACAGACAGGTTAATGAGCATGGTGAACACAAAGAGATGGATGTAAGGGGAATAGAAGACAAAAAGAACTCCGTCAAGAACGTTCAGAATGGTTCATATGTGGCCAGAGAAATGGATTGTTTGGACCAAAGGGCCACAGAGAACCTTTACCAATACTGTATTTATAGAATCTCATTATACCTGGATTGAGCAAATCTAAGGCATTACGAAATATCTATTATTGAAGTAGTCAAGTCGATCATGAACTGCATTGCTATGGTGTGATAAAAAAAATTACCAAGATTTATGCAAATAGTTGCTTTTACACATGAGGGCTTGCTAGATTTATACCCTGTTTTCATTAGTGGGATGTTACCTGTGGGATGTAGAGGGGGACATTCCTTCTTTGATATGTGTTAACTAAATGAGTAATATCCAACCGAGCTTTCTTTGTCCTTTTTAAGCTCAAAGGGCGAAACTTAACCAAGGGAAGAGACTATTTAATGTGGTTGCTGCTGCAATTCATCTCTGGGAGTATGAAGAAGAATCCACTCCATGAATTCCTGCCAATCCTGAAACTCTTTGAACTCCTCTACCAGGAGACGGAGGTACGTCAGTCAACTTTTATAGTGTGTAAAATGGAATTTGTGTAAAAGAAAAGGGGAGAGAAGCCAGCTGGGATGGGTTTGGTACGATAAATGGTTGGATGGATTGGAGGGTGAGGGGTGGGCAGGGGTTATATATAGTTTGTGTTGTCCATTAATTATTTTAGAGAACCTGTTTATCACTTACTTTCATTGTGATGAAATGGCATATGGTGTTCCTGTCCTGTTTCTCATGTGGACATTTTTATCTGTCCAATGAACAGGTCATTTCTTTTCATATCAACTGTTCAGCAGACTCACAAGTAACTTATATCACACTACCACGGTGGTATCCTCAAAATCACATCATGACTAGGGTTAACATACATTCCGATTCATCCGGTTGTCCCTTTCCGTTCTGAAAGTACATCGACACACCAGCATATTAAATGGTCCCTATCTTCTAAAGGTCTTTGCCACATAAGTAGAAAAGTCACAATCCTCAAAATGTGTGGTATCCTCAACATCACATCATGACTAGGGTTACCATACATTCCGATTTATCAGGTTGTCCCTCTCCATTTCGAAAGTACATTGTCACGCCGGCATATTGAATTGTCCCTATTTACTAAAGGTCTTTGCCACATTAATGTAAAAGTCACAATCTAAGAAAAAGTTTTCATGTAGTGTGCAACTGTGTGTGTGACCATTTAGGAAGCATGATATAACCGTTTTTGACAAACAAGCACAATTGACAGACACATCTTATATTAACCTCACAAGCTTGGTGGGAAAAACTGGTTAACCGTAGACTGAATAGTCTAACACAGTCTAACTTTAAGGTAGCTTTTCTGGCTCTAGTACTGTAGTAACGTATTGAGTCATTTAGGTGGTAGGTATATGGCTAGACTATGTTAAAACTAACGTGGTGTCTCCCTTGAATAAACATGGTAACTGTATTCTTGACTTGAGCTACTGTAAGCACCTCTGACCCAGCTCTATTGACCTAATTAAGCCATTGTTCTTTCTTGATAATTGAGTGTTAATTTTTGCAAGATTGTGTGAAGAATCATAGAACAGCCAAATGCCTTCACAATGTTGTCATTTTCTTTTCTTGTTTGAAATTGCTGCGAGATAATTTTAGCTGCGTACAATGTACACTGTAGCACACCGCATATATGTTCAACAATTTCATATCAATTAATTTCATACAATTGAATTTCATTCAATTGAATTTCATTCAATTGAATTTCATTCAATTGAATTTCATTCAATTAATGTATTGTGTCAGCTAATAAAGAGCATCTCCTTTTCCAGCCTCTGCCTGTTCCAGATGTCAGTTACCCATCTTGTGTGCATGGGATGGCCATGGCCTGTGTTTGGCCACATTTGCTGGGAAAAGCGGCCCTGGAGAAGAAAACCTTACCCTGTCCAATTCCGAAAGTGCTCAAGTTGCAGTATGAGTAAGCAACTCTATTTGCAGATAACACTGACATCCTGATAGGAACTTGTATGACTTTATATTGTAAGATGTCTGCAATAGGAATTTATATCTTTGTATGATATTAGTTTTAAGTATCATATTTTAGTCTGATAGTTTGAGTTCCCTGGAGGGTTTCAGATATCTAAAAAAAAAATGGTTGTACAGCCTTATAATTCACAGCCTTTCTCCTCCAAACAGCCTTCTGCCTAATCGTCCCCATAGTCTACCCAAAGCAAAGTGAATTACTCAGATTACCTGATGTGTTTGTGATGAATGTATCTTGTCTTTCATTTTGTATTTCAGATTCTTGCGGAAGAGTTCCAAGACACCTAATCTACCCCTCACAGACTACCGTATAGCTCTGATGTGCAATGCATGTACGTTTATCAGGCAGTACATGTAACAATGTATTAAATAATCATAGCATAGTACATTATAGTCCATGTACACCTTGTCACGGTTGACCCAGCCAGATTCCATACATGCAACAACACCCATTTGATCGTTGCGTATCTCCCCCACTTCAGGGAGGGAAAGGCTGAAAATCTCCAAAAAATACAATTTTTTTGGTGCGGTTCCATCAAGATTTCACAATATAGGCTAATCCTTGCCCACATTGGGGTAAAAGAAACGGTGAAGATTCAAGCAATGCTGTTTTGCACTCTAGGTTAGATAGATGAGTATTGTTAGGATATCATATTTACTTAAGCTGACCTTTGAATGTTGTTATCTATAAGAGTGTACAATACTTAGCGTAATTGACACATGGGTATGCCCATACTTCGGATTTCTTCATGCATTTATATTTGATAAATTAAAGATTATTTTGACGTTATTAATGATCATTTGACTATTGAATACAAAAATAGCTGCAGTTTTTGCCTCTTCTTCTTCCTTCAAATCACACATCTCAGAATTAAGCAATGACCAACATTTTAATTCTGATGATCAGAGAATCCCCAGTGAAAACTTATTTAATTATCACGGTAATAATTATCAGCCTCTTTCTTTGCCAGACTTACTGATCATCACAGTTCCCTAAATGTTTATTTTACTCTCTCTCTCTCTCACTCCTTTCTCTGTACAGACAGTACCACAACGGACCTTTTCCAAGCACCTTTGAACATTCTAATGGAGAGCTTCTACAACCCTAAAAGCCCCCCTGTGCTACTTCCAGGACCATCCAATAACATGGCAGCAGGGCCAACTGAACCACTATCCATGACTATGTTGGACTCGCTCAGCACCCATACAAAACTAAGGTCAGTTGTAGAATGTTAATACCCAGAACTGATAAACTCTGGTTGACGGTCGTACTCTCAATATGTCGTATTTTGGTAGAATGACTGTCACATAATTTGGAGACGTAAGGCGGTCCCGTTCTTCTAAAAATTTTTTTTTTACAATGAGATTCAGTGACGGAAAATAATACGAACTGGCATTGGACTTTCGGAGCAGCCTGTTTCATTCATTAACTTTTTGAATTTTTTTAAAGGAGATATTCCACCAGTGAAAGTCGTTTGCAATATCAAAATTACTGAAACTTTTTCTGCATCCTTAGGTCAAACCACATCCTCATAAGGGTCGTGTAGGTCGAAGATACAAATTGTTTACAAACCTGTCGATATTTTGCATCTGGCAACAGCAGGGCCAATGATGTCATCATGGCAATTGAACTGGAATGTCCCCTTAATTCTGTATCAATGTGAAAACATGATCATCTTGTCCAAAATGATGTCATCACATATTCCAATAAATTATAAACCACATTGGTTATGTAATTTAGGCAACTGCAGGCTTTCAAACATCAAATATGAAAGTGTTAAAGATTTCCCCGAAAAAACATCTGGCTTTAGAAGTCAATAATTATTGAGTTATAGTTGCCTTTTGATTTGTTTGTTATTGTTTTGTTTTGTTTTGTTCTGTACTGTTATGCTATGTTTATGCTATGTCATGTTATTGTATGTTATGTCATGTTATGCTATGCTATGCTATGTTTGTTATTGTTTTGTTCTGTCATGTTCTGTTATGCTATGTTTATGTTATGTCATGTTATGGTATGTTATGTCATGTTATGCTATGTTATGCTATGCTTTCATTCAAATGTCAATAATCTGACTTTATTTACGTTCTCCCAGTTTTATTCATCACATCGCGACCAATAAGATCGGCCAGGTAGCGAACCGAAACACCACCCTTGCTCTCTCCCCGGCTATGATGGAGACATATAGCAGACTGCTGGTCTATGTGGAATTGGAGAGTCTTGGAATTAAGACATTGATCAGTGAGTATTATCACTATTTATCTTGCAGTACACAGTAATATGATTACACTAGTTGTTACAACTGGTATGCACTACAATATACAGTGAGGTCTAAGTGCCAGCTCTGTCCTCAGGAACACTCAATATGTCCCCTCACTCCCTTTATATGAAGTTTTACAGTTTTACTTCAGTATAAGGACAATTAATACAAAAAAGATATATTAAAAAAAAGAAGCTATGCATCCATTCTTTTACAGGAACACTCATTCATAGCAGTATCAAATATATTACAAAATATATATCACAAAATATATTGAAACTTTCATGCTATGTGTATAGATTCAATATGTTATGCTGTGTGTAGGTTCAATATGTCATGGTATGTGTAAGTTCAATATGTTATGCTGTGTGTAGATTCAATATGCTGTGTGTAGGTTCAATATGTTATGCTGTGTGTAGGTTCAATATGTTATGCTGTGTGTAGGTTCAATATGTTATGCTGTGTGTAGGTTCAATATGTTATGCTGTGTGTAGGTTCAATATGTCATGCTATGTGTAGGTTCATTATATCATGCTGTGTGTAGGTTCAATATGTCATGCTGTGTGTAGGTTCAATATGTCATGCTGTGTGTAGGTTCAATATGTTATGCTGTGTGTAGGTTCAATATGTCATGCTATGTGTAGGTTCAATATGTCATGGTATGTGTAGGTTCAATATATCATGCTATGTGTAGGTTCAATATATATTCAAGTTGCCTTATCTTCTCCTTCAAATTTACAAGGTCAGGTATACAGCAATGTGGTGGACAACCAAGCCTGGGGTACCCTACATTCCATCTTGGAGTTAATTAACTACCGGATGCACCACATACAACCCCATTACCGAATACAGTTACTCTGCAGTCTGCATTCCTTGAGTGCCCTACCTCAGACCAAGCATAACCAACTGTACCATTGGTAGGTGAAAACTTTCCAGTTTTGGTTCGTTCATCAATGTATCCACCCACGCTGTCAACAAAATGTAGAAAATTTCTAGCTATTTGAGTGTTTTTTTTTTCTGTTTTGTAGTTCATTTAACTTCATCTTCAGTCGAGTTATAAATTCAGTATATAACAAATGTAACAACTTTTAAACATTAAATTGTGGTTTGTATGTGGGATTATCACAGTCATAAGTTAATCATAAAATATTTGTAAAGAAACTTGAAAAAAAAAAAATTATGACTTTATTTTACCTAGATCAAACACATAGAAACACAATAAGAACACCTCTCAATTTGTAGTTTTCCATAGACTTATATGGACTTGAACTGTAGTCTGGTAACATAAGAGGCAAGAAGTGTGGTCCGGCCATAACATAAAACAGAAGCCAGGTAAGGTCTATGTAACTCAAGACCTATATAGAAAAGAACCTCATAAACATAATAATGGCTCCCCACTTTTATCTGAGCAGAAGAGAAATGTCTAGCATAACAAAGAAACACATTATTGCGTTATCATAATGACCAGATACGCATGCACTACATACGCATGCACAGATATGCAGGTACACTTAATTTGCATTTAATTTGCATTTGATTTGCATAATAAATGTTCAAAGAATCTTTTACACTACTACAGTATTGAAAGCACTGCACTGAAGATAATCACCAGTCTAGGCAGCTCAGAGGTCCAGCCACAACTCTCCCGATTTTTGAACGATCCCAAGCAACTTCTGTCCACGGAGTCCGAGGAACTTAACAGAGCCTTGGTGTTGACTTTAGCCAGAGCGATACATGTGACCGGTAAACTATTGTTTTATTGATGTTATGGGATATTTAAATTAATATCTGGAATGCTTAATTTCTCAAGAATTTAGTGATCTTTCTTGGTGTATTTCTAGTTTGAAGAAAAAGTGGAATCCATAAATTGGATCAGATGCTGGTAGATTTCATTGAATTGTTGCAAAAGGATACGAGACACACATTGTGGGCTGTGAAGCAGTATTTTCATGGTTTTTGAGCTGTATGCTTCATTTTCTGAACAAAAACGTTTTCTATATTCCAATGGTAGATCTACTATATCTTGCAGACCATATTATGTGAAAGTCAATTTGAATGTAAAATTGAGGATACTGTTTACCATTTTGAAATTGCATAATGGAAAACAGAGAGTTGTTTAAGTGGAATTTCTACAAACTTGGATTTCAAAAGTAGGATTAGATTATTATGGTTGGTGGTTGTTTCCAAAAATAATTCAAAACCTACTTGCAAAATTTGATAGTATGATTTGCAGAGATAAAAGTCACAAAGAGATCCAAGAATTGTTCTAACCAAATCAACTGTAATAAGGGAGTACTTAATAAATTTCCATGTCATTAAAGGCATTGAAGACTCGCCCCAAACCGCGTGCGGCCATCTGAAAAAATTAACTTTCTGTTGCTTGCAAGTGACGTTTTTTTTGTGTTGCTACAAAATGCAGACAGTAATGAAACGTGATACCTTAATTGTTATCTTTAGCTGGACCTGAGATGTCCATCGCTATATCGTTTATACACTGTGCTGTGGGTATTGACCGCAGTTGTATGTACTGACTGTACACTAGTGTCTAATTACCGACGGTAGCAAGCTGTGTGTTTTTTTTCTGGGATCGATGGTGGTGTTTAACACTTCTGTTACACCTCATTCGAAACTAGGTCAAATTACCGGCATTAGATGTTTCTTTTTGCGCGAGTCTTCACACCCTTTAATGATCATATATTTTAATAACCACTTTGACAGGTTCAGAGACCCTGTCATGGACCTGGTGTCGTGGAATCTTGGAAAAGTTACAGACAAACACCCCGCATAACTGGGCGACACACACCTTGCGCTGCTTCCCGTCCTCCCTACAGCAGTTCTTTGAACAGAACGCCACACAGATGGAGAACCGGACAGGTTTGAAGGAACTGGTGGATGAGTCATACAGAAGCTGGTCTGGTAAGGAGCAGTATATATCTCTAGTTACATTTGTCGAAAATGCACATTAGTAAAAAATTGTTTATCTTCTATCGATATGATATCAAGTTAGACAAACTGAAACACATTTTGTCCTAAGAACTAATGTAATTACGTTGTTCATGGAAGTCATTTTCTACCGGATTTATCCTTACAATTGAGCCTTACTGCGATGATATGGTGTAATTAACCATCCAATTTATATCCGCACTGTTGTTAGATATTTTCCTTAGGAAACAGTTCTTCCTTGTGAAGGATATATGCGTAGGAAGTGTGTCCTCTTGTTCATGGAAAGCACTTTCTGTAGGATATACCCTTACTTTTTATAGGATATAGCCTCACTTTCTATAGGATGTATCTGTACATTTTAGCCTAACTACCATAATAAGGTGCATTACCTGTTCTTTTTGATTTGCATCTTTGGTCATTGTATGCAATGTTGTCACATGGCAGTGTACAAGATAGTCCTCAGCTGCACAAATCAAAAATATTTTACTAGTCAGAGTTTTGAATTTAATTTTTTTATTAGGGGATTTTAGAGACATAGATAATTTACAGTTGTTGTGGCTATTGGCAACCCCCCTTGCTTCAACAATGAGAAATGTGTGATATAATATATATCCATACATTGTTGGCATTGCAAGAAATCACACTGTGTACACATTGCCCAACCAAAAATTGCTTCCAGCCAAGAAACTCTGTCATTCATTTCAAGTTAAGTTTAACATGATTTTCTTGGCATGTATCCTTAGCTCTTTAGTTACATATTACCTTAAAACCTTGTGGAGCGTGTCGTGGTACAATGCCTCAGGTAGTAATGGACTTGCTATCTAAGGAATGCAGGTTTGTGTCCTGGCCAGATGTGTCACTGAAGGCACTGCATCTCCATTGCCTGTCTTCACCCAGGTGTATAAAATGGGGACGTGAGAGGTAACTTCAGGAGCCTATTAGTTTTCTTGTAAACCAGATCTGACTAGTTTGTTTGTTTGTTCATTTGTATTTCTCTCGTTAGGTCTGACAACTGATCAAGACAAGGTTGCTTATTTTACTGGCAAAGGTGTTTCACCTCATTTCCTTTGGTAAGTCAACCAGACTAGGTGTTTCCTCAGAGCAAACTTTCCATCAATTTGTCTAAAATTTTAAACATGTACTGAAAATCTATCCCCATGCCATTCATTGATCTTGAAAGATCAAGTTGGATTCCAAATAACGGTAGTTCGTTGACGAATAATTTATCTTTTGTGATATTGGTTCCTACATTATGCTTTTTTATCATGATGAATAGTGTCTGAGAGACACTTCTATGATCAGATTGTCAATCTGTCACTAATTAATGCTTCAATGTATATCAAATTATCACGTTTTGCTGTTTCGGGTACAGTACTCTAGTAACCAGTCAATAACCAGTCAATAAACAGTCAATAACCAGAAAGGGTAATCTATCAAAGCTTAAGTAAAACAAATTACTGACCGACGCTAAAATGAAATTCTTCGCTTAAAGATGACCATCTCATGTCTTCGTCTTGCAGCATCGTCTGGAAGATCCTGCTGGAGAGGGATCACATCCCCGGGATCATTGTCAAGATCCTGGAGCAGATGAGTCCCGCGAGCATGTCGGCTCAGATTAGATGTTTCGCTGATTATCTGGTCCAAGAGTTTTCCACATCTGCCGGTGGCGAACACATTAATAAGGTTCAGTAAATTCTCCTCATATTAACTTCTATCGTCATCCCTGACTTTCTTTTCGGGGAATGATATAATTTAGTAGTGAATGTTTTTTTTTTTAATATGCATTGGTTTTTGTTTTCTCTCCTTCATAGTGTGTAGAGAAGCTGAATGACATGGTATGGAAGCTCAATATCGTAACTCTGGATAAACTTGTCCTCTGCTTGGTAAGTCTCGACTCTCATCCCGTCACTCCACAAGTCACAAAACCTGACAGCATTTGTGCCGTTTTATTCACAATAGTTTGATGATGCTTCTAGTCATAGTCTGTCGTAGAGCACATGTCATGATATTGTGTAGTCATGCAAAGAGATGATAGATACATTTTGGAGAACATTTCGATAGTTAAATCATATTTTGAGTTGCCCGAGTTCATGGTTTTCATTTATCTTTTTGTTGTCACGTCTTGAAGTGTTGCCAGGTGACTAATTTGTGGAATTGATTCTTTGGGGATTTTTGTTTTTCATTTTACCATTTTGAAAAAAATATTTTGTACCTTCATTATAGTCTTTCATTAATAAAATATCAAGAATATGTATTAGCCAATTCTGATTTTTTTTTCTAATGTTTTTCAGAAATGTAACTTATGTAGTTATTTATATTCCTTGTATGGATGTTTCCCTATTAATTTAAGAATTGTTAATAAACTTCTTCTTTTGTCTATGGAGATTCACTAAGTACCACAAAAGTGTTTCATCAGTCTTTCAAGAACATTTATCGTTCAAAAACCTTAGAGATTGCATAACATTTTGAACATATGTAATGTTAAACATTACATTTATACGACATTGGATAGATAGTTTCATACATGAATCCATGTGTCTTCTCTGTTGTTTTTCCATCTTTTATTGTCTGGTCGATTCTAGGCCCTACGCAGTCACGAAGGCAATGAAGCCCAAGTGTGTTTCTTCATCATCCAGCTACTGATCTTAAAACCAAATGAATTCCGAAGCCGAGTAATCGACTTTGTCAAGGATAACTCTCCGGAGCATTGGAAGCAATCCGATTGGCATACACAGCACATGGCTTATCACAAGGTTAGTAGTTGATAGGAAAGCAATCCAACTGGCATACACATCACATGGCGTACCATAAGTTTATTAAGAACTCAGACTGTAGCTAGTCCTTGTTGGTGTGTGTGGGTTGAATACATCCAGACACACTCCTAGAACTCAGACTGTAGCTAGTCCTTGTTGGTATGTGTGGGTTTAATATATATAGACACACTCATAGAACTCAGACTGTAGCTAGTCCTTGTTGGTGTGTGTGGGTTTAATACATCCAGACACACTCAGAGAACTCATACTCTAGCTAGTCATTGTTGGTATGTGTGGGTTTAATATATATAGACACACTCATAGAACTCAGACTGTAGCTAGTCCTTGTTGGTGTGTGTGGGTTTAATACATCCAGACACACTCAGAGAACTCAGACTGTAGCTAGTCCTCATTGCTATGTGTGGGTTTAATATATCCAGACACATTCAGAGATTCAGTTTAACTTTTCTGTAGGATGCTTTCATGCTGTTGATAATCCTTTCTCCACAGAATTATCCAGAGAATTTCTTTTTTGAGGGCTTGTGTGAGAAAGCTGGAACAACATTTTCCAACCCTCCACAGTATTATCCTGTTTACTTCAGTAACGTATGCCTTAGGTTTTTACCTGTGAGTATGAAATATTAGTTAAGATGTATTTATTTGTTTGTTAATAATCTTCATATTTTATTTAATATGATACAATATGTTACAATTTGATGTTAATTGCTAGGGATTTAGTGAAACATTATTAACATTTTGTCATGAGTTGATGGGTTATATTATTCACCTTTGAAGCAGCTCTGTTGCCATGGTAATGCTGTCTGGCACCATAGGCTTGCACATGTATTGGACCATAACATTGTAGTTTGTTTTGCATGTATGTCACAAGAAAGTTTGAAAAGTCAAGACTTTTCAAAACAATATTGTGTTTTCCAAGTCATATATGTCAGTTGCTTCTTTTCAACTGACGTTTAGTTTAACCGCAAAGTATTTGATCGTAGCTTGGTAATATTTACTTAAGGTAAGACAACTGTTGACCAAACAAACACCATACCCTTGGATTGACATTTGTTAAGTAGACACTTATGTTAAATTTACTGTTTAATTTTATTATATGCAGAGAGTAAATGGTTCAATTTAAATGAGTCATTGGCTTATCTCTATTATTTGAAATTAAATGTATGAAACCAGTCAGACAGGCTAATGATCTACATCTGTTTTGGGGTCTTAGTATTGAAGAGTTAAAACAAGTAATAAATACAACTCAATAACCTGATTCAAATGAGGCAGCATAACATTCTCCAATTGTTTTGGTGGTAGGAGCACTTACATTTTTCCACATGCACCCAATATAATGCTAGAAACTTATCCAAATCAAATCTGTACATTATTTGTGAATTACCGGCCAAAATTATCATGATCATTTTTTTAAGTAGGTTCATCACGTTTATTTAAATTTAAAAATATTACATATAATACACTTTCTTTGATGTGTCATGGAAGAAACCAGGCCATGTCTTCAGAAGTATTGGCATTTACTCTTAAATTTATCCAAGCATTCATCCATTGTTTTCTTCTAATTTTTTTTACACTTTCAGGTGTTTGATATTTTGATTCATCGATTTCTTGAGCTTCCACCCGTTTCTAAATCTTTAGAAACACTTTTGGAACACCTAGGAAGTCTGTTCAAATTTCATGGTGAGTTTTATTTCTTTATTGCCTTTGTACTGCTCTTTTTTTCTTGTTTGTTTTTTTCTTTTTACAAGGGAAGGGAGGAGTGATGTGACTTTAACATTTGTGATGTTAAGTTAGACTCATATTATGACAAATGTTCCTGATTGGTATGTTTAGAAACGAAATTACATGAGAAATATATCCAATGTAATTAATCCTGTAGAAAGTATGAAGTTGGAATGGCAGGCACAACATATTCAAAGCATTTACTTTGTCCCTGTGAGGCTACACAAATACAATTGTGGAAATGAAAATCAAATATAAACTTGGTCTCAAATAACATGTTACTTTTGCAATATATGATTGTTTTCATTAACAGTTTGCCTTACTTATCATGAAACTTGAAAAATTCATTGAAGTTTATTGATATTAAGAAAGTTCGAAAGTATCTGTTGTTATTTTGCTTTGTTGTTGTACTTAATTGCAGACCGACCTGTCACATACTTGTACAATACCCTTCATTTCTTCGAGAAGAAGCTCAGAGACAGACCACACTTGAAGAAGAAATTGGTGGGAACGATCATCGGTGCTCAGAAAACTGTCAAGCCATTGGGATGGTAAGATTTAATTGATCAAGACACAATTCATGATAAACTGCAGAGATCTTTCAAAACCCATGAATTTTGGGCAAACATCACCCACAAAAGTATGAACAACACAAGATTGCAGGTATCCAATTTATTGTGTGAAATATTTAGTACTCACAAAGCAAAACCACTGAAAAGATCCTTCAAGCTTGTGATAAAGTAAGGACACATTTTGTCACAGGTTTTAAGAACAATTGCCAGTGAATTTCGCAAAGAATGAAAAAGTAAGGACAATTTTGCCACGGTTTTTAAGAACAAATGCCAGTGAATTTCGCAACGAATGATGTGTCGGTTTTCATTTGGGAATTGATGGTTTATGTTGTGGCCTATGATGCATGCACAAATCCTATTATAAACAAAAGAAAAATTTATTAACTTTTGTGATGAAAGCTGCATAACCTGGTGAGAATATTTTCGACCATTAGAGGAACTATATTATAAGTTGATAACATAAGTTATTGCTTTACTCCACTAAAATAAACATTGAACATTAAATTAGGAGTATTAATTTGGAAGCTCTTCGAAGAAAAAGTTCCTAATTTGCTCATCAAAGGAACGGTTGTAAATATGTTAGATCATTCCGCTAATGCATCAGCCCAGTGACATTCTTTCTTATGCGAACCTTGTGTTTTGTAAGCTATTTCATTGTATTCGTTAGGTGCCTGAGCGTTCCCTACCTCGAGTACCTGAACAGACATGGAGAAGATGCTAACTGGGAACCAAACAAAGCCTACTACGTCGGTGTGATCGGTCGTCTCGTGGATAATATCCTTTCAATTTGTAATTAAGAGACAACGCTGCAGTGAAATACTTGTTAAAGCAATAGCTCTGCTGCGTGTCATTAAATACTTTAACAGTATGTAACTCAGTTAGCTATCAATCATCTCAGCAAACAGGACATAGCTGTTTTCTTCAGACCTCATAATATTTGCTATCTTTCTTTCACCTGTGGGGATCCTGTGGGAATATATAAAACTGTTGACGTTACCTGCATGGACAATCCTGACATTTCTAGCATCGGCAGGTCATTGCAAACTGGCCGCATTAGTTGGAGGGGTATTAAACGGAATATGAGAGTTACAGGGTGATCAGACCCAAGAAATGTGATTATATTAACAAATTGTGTCAGTTGTAGATTTCAAGTCTTGATGAATAGTGTCACAACAGCTTACTCGGTACTTTTTTTTTTTCTAAGGTGTGTAAGACTATATTCATGCTAGGCCTGATCGGTATCGACATATACACAGAAACCTGGATGTCTTATTACCCAGTAAGAAATCATACCAACCACGAAGGGTCATGTGACATGCTCCACAGTACTACTACTAACATAATATTTAACTGTCTGACTGTGAGAAGTAATATGATAGTACACAACAGTATGCTGTTATAATGGTCATGTATGATCAGTTAGAGATTAATATTGGTTAGGTTTGGATGGCATGATCGTGGAGAATTACTTTCTCTTTGTCAGACAAAACACAAAGATTAGAGTAACTTCTTTACACTTTCTTTCTTTCTTTGTTATTATATTTAATCTCTTTTGTTTTAAGGGTACATGTGGGTCCGTCATACTTCATTTTGTGTTATTAAAGCTGTCCAATCTTAATTATCCCTCCTCGTTTGATTTTCCTCCTTGACCGATGCTTTACCAATGGGAGAGAAACCTGCCTTTCCCAACTTTGATTGGAGATTTAATGAGTTTCCCAACGCTAACTCCCACGCCCTCTACGTCACCTGTATGGAACTCATGGCATTACCAAGCCAACCAAAGGTAGTTGGCAATGCTCTCCTAAATATTTTGCTGACAAGGTAAGAACAGTTTAAAAATTTCTGTTTCAAAATTGTACCAGAATTGATGCTAGTCTTATGAAAGATATATATCATACATATGCTCTGATTTTAATTTAAATTTTGGTAAACTGTGTTTCAGAATTGAACAGATAAAACAGTGATTTGATATCTTCTGTGTTGAAAATTCCCCAAAGGATAAACGGGTGTCATTTCAATCTGGTCTTGACCATGGAAAAGATTATGCCTTTCATTATTGTAAACTTTGATATCATATCCATATAGTATATGAAGACAGGGACTATGATCTTAGCGTCATCGTATAATTAAGAAAAGTCATTTCATCTTTTCCACAGCGGCAGCGAGGACGTGCCGAGGAAGAACGTCATGGGTTGGATCAACGCTATTGCCTTAGTGCTGACATCACTTCCAGTGAGTTCATAACATCAACTAATTTCTCATAATTCCTTATTTTCTGTACTGGCAAACATTTATTTAGTGGTACACAAATTATAACGATAGGTGGGACGACAGGCAGGCAGACTATCTTCGAGATGGGGGCTCTTTGCTAACTATTGACTCCCTTTGTTATTAAGGCCTTCTCAAGATCACTATACCTAGGAGAACAGTCACATATACCCGCCTGTAACTAGAGTAGTTAATTATGGGTGGCACAACCCCCACATGCCCATTTCCTTTTCAATACTTGCACCGGGTCAGTCTTTCTCTGTTGCAACTTACAGTATATCTCTGAAACATTTCATCGATAGACAAAATCAGGTATGTGTGTCAAACGATGACCAAAGAGTGATAGTCTTAGCATTTAAATAAGTTATATCAGTTAAATCAGTTATTGCAGTGATTTTATGTCAACAGTACTGACTACCCCTTCCTCCTTCCTTAAGCAACCCCCTCCCCCTTCCCGCCTCCTTCACACCCCTTCCTTAGACCTTAATTAGAACATGAAGCAACAATGTCACAAGGAACGAAAGTGACAGATAATTTCATATTTTCCGTAATGATCGTAGTTAACTGTAGATACAAAAAAAAAAAAAATTATAATATTTTATTACCAGAGGTTGCACCAACCCTTTAACAGTTTACTTTATTTTCCAAATACAAATTAACCTTGCTTTTTTATGATATATTTTTTTGATTTGACAGGAATGTTACTGGGAAGTGATCCAAGAACACATATTACAGACTCTAAGAAGAAACCCCCAGATGAGTGACTCAATACCACTCTTACAACAAGATCTTAAGTCCATCTTCTCCTCCTATGACTTTGTGGCCTCTTACACCTGTCAGGCAGAGACTATGCCAGCGTACCTGATGGCGATCACACATGCTGTCTGGCATCATTCAAATATAGGCCAACTCACCCTCATACCAAGGTTTCTTGTTGTTTTTGATATTACTATTTTACATTATACAAGCTTCCTGATTTCCTAGTACATGATTCAGGCATGAGCTTTTTCCGCGAATTCGCGGAATATCCGTGATTTCTTTTCTACCTCGGGACAAAAACTATTATCCTAACACACTGTAGCATACGCGAACTGGAGCCTATACCGCAATTTTGCAAAGTTCCGTGATTTCTTTTTTACCCCAGGCTCATCCCTGATGATTGTCATCTTTTTATTTTCGATCATATGGAATTAATAATAAAAAAATGATGTCTGGATGTTTTGGATAGTTTCACAAAAAGTGTGATTTAGAAAAAACTCAGACTCTCTTTAATGTATTTGATTTGATACTAAAATTAAACTTGGTACCAGTTCCATGTGCTGGAACATTTACAAATGTACCAATTAAAGTCTGGAGACAAACATGGATTTAATGCATTTTAAAACCCAAAGGAAGATTAGAGAAATGTTCCACATCTGCACTATCAATCTGTTATTTTGAAATTAATCCTATCACAATAAGGTCCTAAGTAGAATAGAAGAGGTATTGGAGAACCTTCCAGGCTGCAGAGAATTAAGCTGATTCTTTAGATTATGTTTGATCGTAGTTTTTAAGCAATGAACTGAAGATGCACATCCATCTCTATGGCAACTTGTATAGCTCTTTCACTAAGGATGTGTAAGAACCACCATCGCATAGTGTTAAAGGCTCTTTATCATCAATTCTGTAGATGTAAATTTAATAATAAAATAGTAATAATAATAATAATAATAATAAAATAGTACTTATATAGCGCGTTCATCAGCAACGCTGCTTGAAGCGCTTTACAGGAATTGAAACAATTAATACACAGGAATCATTTAAAATACAGGAAACAATCAAAAGCAAATAGTACAAAAATATCACCTAAATGGTATATACCATTATATGACCATTTTTTATCTGAATCCATCCCATTTGAGTTTTGCGTTTTTTTAACTTTTTAATTGGTATGTTTTTTTCTAAGGTTTCTAAAGGAGCAGGTTAAGCCAATGGTGAAGACAGAGGGGCAGTTTCTATTTGCCTGTTGTCTTATCGGGCCTCTTCTACAACGCTTCCATGAGGAGAGAACCAGATGTCTGATGGAGGTATGATATAAAACAAGCATTTTCAGTTGTTTTTTTGTTTATGATATTTTGGTTGCTATCCCATACTCAATTCTCATATAGCAATGTAAGTCATTAAGTTGTTGACTAACTTGAGTTTGATCTTGAAATATTGAGATATGAAAAGACGTTTGTTTATCTTGAAAGTTTTTGCTTTTTTTCTCCACCCTTTTCTGTCTTTGTCCTTCTCTAGTTTACTCCCTACCCTCTTCCCTTAATCCTCTTTTTTATCTCCTATCTCTCCTCTCCCCCTGTTGGTTTCTTTCTTCTCTCCATCCCTTGTCTATCTCTTTTGTGTTCACCCTGCTCATTAACCTGTCTGTATTCTGTGTGTGTATTGGTCCCTTCTGTTACTGTTACTTGTCATTGAGCCTCTGAAGTAGATCCTGCTAGGATTGAAATGGCATGCCCTCTTACTTTTACAGAAGTGTTTGCTTGAAGTCACATGTGATTTACTACTAATACAAAAAGAAAAATGTATGGGAGATTGACATGTTAAGGAGAAGAAATCAAATTGTATCTTGTAGGTCAATGTTTGAAGACCATTGACTAGAGCAGAATAGATCTTACTACATGATCCCATCAAATTACCTGTGTTCTCTACTAGCATATTATTTCAGTGAAGGTCTGGTCAACCTACACAACACAGGTCCCATGAGTTTTTCAAGGTCATCACTGTGTTCCTTGATAAACATAAACAGATATAATTGAACAGTCAGCATGCTCATTTGATTTGGTATTTAACTGAAAACTAAGATTGATTAATATTTTTTTTACCTGATGAGTTTTTAAATCAAAAGCACTAATTTTCTTTAGGCCGTACAATATATACTTCTATTAATGTGCACAATTATAGAGCAAGAATGTGTTTAACAGCTATATCATTACTCAGTGAAATAAGTTACAATTCACATCTAAACTTCTGGAAAGAAGTAGTAGGACAGATAGTAGGACAGATAGCAAGTAGTAGGACAGAGCAAGTAGTAGAAGTAGTAGGAAAGATAGCAAGTAGTAGAAGTAGTAGGACAGATAGCAAACCCTGCATGGTCAATGTTTTTTTAAAATAAGCAAATTCATTGTGGTTTAAAAGTTAATTGCAAATTATGGGACGGATTTCATTTTCAAATTTCCATGACCCATATTTGCAGGGGCAGGAACCTCTATGGACCTGCTGTAGGTGGACCAAAACATTTTCAAACGAGGGGTGCGGCTGTGGGGTTGTTGAACGTGGGGAATAAAATTTAAGCTTGGACTTGGAAGTTTAGGCGTGGAAATGTGGATTCTGAGGCATATTTAAATTATGTAAATTAGGTCAAGACGGTTGCAAAAGGTTGTACTTATAGATACTTTTTAATTTGTAAAAAAAAAAAACTTCAATGAATGTTTTCCCCCAACTGACAATGGGCCATTCATCCATCCTCTGTTTGCACATACCTCTGGTTTGATTTATGTAGATCTGTGTTTCACCACCTGCTGGATACACATGGATATGAAACACTAAATATAAAGCAAGAACAGAACATGTTTCATATAGACATGAAGAAGGAAAGGGCACAGAGGAACTTAAAAAAAAAAATTGAGGAATTTGACGAAATTTCATGAAAAAAAATCAGTATATTTCCACATTTTTTCCTTTAATTTTATTTTTATTATTTTTCAGATTGCTGTTGAGATTTATGAAATGCTTGGAAACATGGACAAGAACTGCACAGAGATTGTACACATAGATGCCATCTGTGACTTTCTGTATCCTTTTAACATAATTATAAATTTACTGGAGAAAAAATGAAAATAGCCACTTGCACTTGCTCTCTTGTCAGACGATTTTGACAAATTTTACCAAAAAGTTAATAAGTTCTAGTCAAAGTAAAGTTTTAATTTGCTGTAAACTAAGATTTGAGAAAGTAATCTCTTAAAGAGTTCTTCACGAGGAGAATATTAATTAGCGATTAATTAATTCCCTTTGATTGCTCAGACATTCCGTCTTTTAAGTGTTAATTATATGCAAGAGGATAATAGGAAAATTAAAAAAAAAAGCCAAATTGTTTTCCTCATTACTTTGAGTAAAATGTTTCTTGTGAAGTGTGTTCTTTTTAGCTCATACCAGCATGCTGGTGTGAGCTATTGTTACAGTGCGGCGTCTATCACTCTATCCGTCAACAATTGGTAAAACCGCTCCCACTCGCACAGTGTTTAATGGAATTTCATGAAACTTGGACACAAGGACCATTGGGTATAGGGCCATCAGAGATGGTCTGAAATTTGGGGTCAAAGGTCACTTGTGGGCCGTAATGGGCCATTTTGTGGAAATACGCAAAATGCTTCTTCTCCTACAGATTCCAAGGTACAATGTTGAGGGTTTGTCACGATAGTACTATGGTAGTTTTATCTTCAGGGTGTTCATGAATTTGAGATCAAAGATCAACTAGGGGTCTTTTGTGGCCCGGGCCGCGGCCCTATATTTTCAAATTGCTTCCGTTCGTACAGTGTATGGCCAGTTATAATGAAACTTGGTCACAACGTTCCTCGGGATAAGGGTTACGAGGGGTGTTCGGAAAATTGAGGTCAAATGTCATTTAGGGGGTCATCGGGGGTCATTCTTTGTAATATTTTCAAATATCTCAATCTCTTCAAGATTTTGATTGATCACATTCAAAGTTGAACTGATGATTGTTGGATTGTGTATGAATAAGGTGGTGCCTAATAATTTTTGGTCAAAAGTTAATTGATTACAATTAATCCCCATTGTTTAAAAAAATCTGAGCCTTCACCTTTTTGCCAAAGCTCCTTTAATTTGTCTCCCAGTCTCTGCAGTGTTTGTTTACATTTGTGGTTAAGCTCTGCAGAGGCTGTTAGTGGAATTAAAGCAGGATTGGGAGTTGTTATGAACTGTTGAACTGTAAGCATGAGAGCCCTATAGCCAATCAGCACTTGCCGATTCTTAGAAGTCTTTGAGCCTGAGGTACAGTATGTAGGCAGCCAGCCAAAATTTTGGG
>JAIPMN010000488.1:1096-37498 GCA_020650975.1 Apostichopus californicus
GTGTGCTATTTGGAAAATTAAAAAAATATGTTGCTTGGTAACATATAAACTACATTATATGTGAAAAGGAGAGATTTTTTTTTTGTCACTATCGTTCTACTTTAAGTTTATAGTCCCTGTCTGCAAAGCGTTGCATCACAGGTCATAGAGGATAAAAATTTGGCCAAGTTGTTTGAAATAATATACTGTACATGTTAGTGAGTACCCCCTGTGTAACCTTCAAAACAGATGAGAATGTAGCCAGCCTGGTAGGAATGAATGAGGGAAAAGGAATGCTCTGGCTTCTTGCCAATAGAAAGCTGATAGTCCAGTGCCTTTGTACTGGGAGTCAATAGTGGCATTGTGAACGGTCCTTTACTTGATACTGTCATAGTTATTTGTAATTTGTCATGTATTGTGTTGGTTTAAGGGTAGATCCTCTCTAATATACTCCAGTGCACCCTTGCAATAGCCACTTTCATTTTCCAATAAGGTAAATTTCCCTCTTCTCTTCTTTAAGTTAAGGAGGCTGTGCACCACTTTTCCAAATATTTGAAGAATGCAATTTCAACTACTGGGTTGTGAAAAGATGTAAATTTGACTGTTCTACTAGAGTTTACAAACCTGCCCCAACCCGCCCCCCTTCCCCCGCCCCTCCTTCCCCACCCATCCCAAAATGTGTAAACATGGAGATTTAAAACTTCAAAAAAAAGTAGTTTGATACCCAACACAGAGATTTTTACAAAAAAAAATTGTTAAGTCAAATAAAGCTCATTATTTTAACACAATTCCATAAAAATCTGTTATTCATGATTATTTGTACATGTGAGATTTGGGGATCCTATTTTGATTATGAATATACAAATTTTAGTTCTCACAGTTGAGCTGTTAAGAGTTGGCAATTACACTATACAAGTTCTTGCAACAGTCTGGGGGCCTATTGTCTGTGTCTGCTTGCCTGTTGGTTCACACACAATAGCAACAACGTAAACAAAGCAGCTTAAATATCCAACTATACAATGTGTACGCTGTTGCTACATACTGCTCAAATACTGAACGCTTTACAAGCCCTACAGTATGCTAAGTTGTTCTCTGTATTGTTAGAAGAAAGTACACAAAGGTCACCGCCATTATTCTCCCTAAAATCTGTTATTTTTCCATCGACCAATCTGTGCTCATTATGGCATCACAAGTGGATTCAGTAATAGCCACTGTATGTATTTTAGATCCTTGCAAGCAGGAACTCGCAAAGAAGCCTCCATTGGCTTATCAAAGCCGCAAGCTGACGGAAGTCAGTCTCGTAGATTCATATTTAACGTCCATGATTATGAATTGTCAATTGTCAACAACTCTGTAACTGGACGACATACATTAATCTTGGAGTGACTCGAACTCGGGACCTTATGATTGAAAGGCACCGACGTTAACCACTGAGCTAACACTCCACTGTGCTAATTAATAACAAAAGAAATTACCCTAACCTTCTGAGAAAAGAGCAGCTCTATCTGTACTACTTCCTACTTAAAGGAGGACAGCAAGATAAAATGACTTTCCTTCTGGAATCTCAGAAATCAAAACCTTGATAACTTAACTTAAACTTCTATCTAACATTGGAAGTGTTGAATTTGAAAATAAACAGCCACTTTTTTTTATCATTTTTAGACCAAATTTGCCCATTCCCCTCTCTTATTTAGTTTCACAGACATGTGCACACAATTCCATCCTGAGAGACTTCCACTCCTAGTGACATTTTGGTCTGTTAGGTTTGTTACCACAGTATGTAAATGCCACCTATTATTATATATATTTATTCAATGCCGGTATAGGTCAGAGTCTGAACACAAGGGAAAGCAAACCCTCCCCCCCCCCTCTCTTCCTGTAAGTACTGATTTGTGTATTGTACATTGTACAATACAGTTGGGATCGATCTTCAGTCATTCATTCACTGAGTCACACCAGTTGCCAGGGTGTCGTGTCTCTCAAGAGTGAGGTAAACAGATCTAAAATGCTTCAGATTCACTGAATATTGTGTGTACATGTATGTACACTGTACATAGTCACAGTACAGTAGTGGTACCACTAAATTGTCTTGACAGGCAGGCAGCAGTGAGACCTTGATTGTGTACTGCATGCATGCCTGCATGCATGCCTGTGTGTGTGTTGTGAGTGCTGAAATACTGGGAAACTCATTATATACTTTGTGTAGTAGTACCTTTGGTGATTATCTGGGCAGAGTAAATTGGCTTGAACTGGTTTAATCCAGTCTGTTGTGGCCTTTGCTGAAGCACAAAGGCAGTTGAACAGTCAGTCAGTAAACATGTGTACAGTAGCATTGGTTAACAGGGTAATCTCTGAGACAGATGATGATAATGGGTACCTCAGAGGCAGGAATGTATGTGTGCCTACAACACAATTGAATTACCCAGACATAACACGTACCAGACGCTGTGTGAATTTCAATAACACAATTTAAATGCACTGCAGATATTGGCACAAGAGTGATGTGGTTGTATAGTAACGAACTGTACTGCTGATCAGTCCTGCACCACTAAACACATATATTAACTATTGAGATATGTACAAGTGCTGTATGTTAAAATACCAGTCACAATAGCAACTTGTGAAAGCAAGGTTGAGTTTTAGAGTTTCCTGATCATCAAAAGTTCATAAAAACAAAATTCTATTCACAAGGTTATCCAAAGGTTACCCAGTTCCTCAAAAGCAGCTTGCTTCCAATGGACAGGTTAATTAATCTTGCTTTACAGTCAAAAGTTAGTTTGTGGAAGGGACAATCAGTTTTAATATCGGGCTATGAAATATTCAGCTATAAGGCTTTCTTAGAAAGCAACCACAAAACAAACATGTTTATGGTTAAACCCAAAACCCAACCATCAATATTGGTCTATGTTATAGAGAAAACGGCCATGAACGACTTCCCCAAGGACAGTTACGAAATATCTCATCCCGTTTGGGAGATACCACAGATTTAAAATGTTTCTTTTACATGTAAGGCCAAAGACTTGATCAAGTCTAACTATGACATCATCAAGCTTCAATTCGATGTTTTTTTTCTGCTTTAGTTTTCGGCAAAGTTTATTTCCTGTAATGGAGACGGGTTTGCAAATGCCAAATCGAAAATATCAAGCTCCTTGCATGACCATTACCTGGCATTGGTTACAAGGGTCAATACTGCTCACATACGCTGTATATATCACCTTATAAATGTGAAAAGAAAAAACAAAAAGAAAGTATTACAGGTCCCAGATCCTAGTGGTACATCACAGATTAATAAAAAAAAATGACAGCTTCAAACACTCGACTTTTCAACTAGGATATCACTCCCGGACGGAACAAGATCTTTTCTCATCCGTTTGGGGGAGCTTTTCTTCTGAAAGATTTCTGTCATATTTAAGTAGGCCTTAGATGATCGTTTGTGTTGCCTTTAACTGGAATCAGAATACTGTGCACCAATCCACAGATAGTGTGGACAATGGTCTTGATGCTGAATGATGCTGATCTTTTTTCCTTTGGGGGGTGGGGGTGGGGGGTGGGGGATAGGAGAGAATGGGCACTAATGCGGAAAAAAAGTAGCAGCAAGAAATTATAATATTCACATAATTCTGTATGAAACTGAACAGGAGGGTTCTTACAAACCTGTTATCGACCATTCATGCAACATGGTATTACTATACAAACAAGGAAGTTAATGCATGGATTCATCCATGTATGTCATCCTTGGAAATGTTCGCTAAATTGATAACAGACATTGTAATCCAGCTGTGAAATATTTAAAATGTCAAAAAAATATGTAATGTATATGACCGTCCTAGTTCAACACAGAAACAATATTTGCTCAACTATCGATTCCATTCCTCGGCTATTGTATGTATGTACACAGCATGTTGAAAAAATATTATGCAGTATCTATCTGGCTTAACCAAGTATATATGTGTGCTGTACTTTGAAATCTATTTGAAAATGAAATACTTCCTGTTAGGGTAAACATCCCCAATAGATAAACTGCAGTAAATTAGTTATTAAACAGCCAGGACTTGATGTATCCAACCAGTCACTTCATTAGACAGTTAGTCATTTCAAACGTATCATGATTCAAGGCAAAATAGAATTGAAAAGATTATCAGTGAACATCTCCAATGATGACATCACAGACGATAATCTCCTTTATGGAGGAATGAAGGGTCTACATGGCCAAAGAGGTTTACTATAAAGTCTCATTGAAATGATATCAACAGTTCCGATCATGATATTATTGAGGAAAAGTTACTGCAGGGATATTTTCTCGTTTCCTAGTTACAGCCACACTGCCCGACACCACGATATAGGACACTACTTGAACACTACTGTAGAACACTGGGTTAATAGATTTGCAGTCTGCCAGCATAATAACCTAAACTGTCAATCACACTGTAGTAGATAAGATCTTGAGAAGCAGGTATCTGCATAAAAATCGTCACCAATTGCGGCTGTTTTTACGAGGGTAATACAGTTACTGAAATCAATTCATCAAACTAAGAACCACTGAGATGCACAAAAGCAATGGCAATTCAGATACCACATGAATTCCAGTAGGGATGTGCTCACGTTCCGAATGCCGCCCAGCGGCCAGCACAAACAGTATTTTAAACCGTTCCGCCCGGCACTATTTTTGATGATTAATTTAACAAATTTTACAATAACCAAAGTATGGGCGATCCGCGAATACATGGTACAGAAGTTAGCTCCCGGATAAGATTGCACCCATTTGCCATCTAAACATACTTCATTTGGAAATATCTTCCTCCTCATCTCTTACACCCCTCCCCCAGGACGTGGATCCGGCACTCAAATATTCCTGAGCAAACCCAGGCTGCAATTTTATCCAAATCATCCATCTGTTCAAGGTCTCTCTGAACTACGTACTTATGCAACATGATGGATAAATTGTTCCCTATTAACTGCTATAAACTTTGCTCTTGTATAGCAATTTTGACCATTTTGGATTGAGCATTTTGCTATGCAATACTGGATATATTTCCCTGCCCTCCTCCCCCCCCCCCACCCTCCCTCCCACAACCAATCACCCAAAACCAAATCTAACATATTTTCTAGGCATTTGTTCTGGTCTCTTGCTGGTAACTTTCTTGGTCCAATTAGCAACTCCCTGGAAACAATACAGAACACTGTTTGCTTCATGTCAATACATCAAATGTATACATTCAACGCTTAGGGCGAAAGTACCCATGATAGTGAAAAGCAAACATAGTCTAGCTAATTACTGTACAGTTAGTTATGAAGGAAACAAAAATTTACAGACTGTATGAAACAGGCCTAGTACTGAGTACATATATCTATATAACACAATGAATGGACAATGTCTGTTGGTTAGGTTGACATTTAGGACAGTTACAATACTGCATGTATCGCCACAGCCCTTGAGCAAACATTTCCAGCTATGTACAGTGCTGTAGACACACATCAATGTAACACCATGGACAATCATGTTGCCCAGGATATACTTCCAAGGCCAGTTTACTGCACATGTATGCAAGGTTGATCATGGCAAATCAGAAGTTGAATGTTGAAAGCTAATCACATTGTTACTGCACTGTGTTTAAGATAGCACTTTTTGTTTTGTCCATCAAGCAAACCTCCAAGGTTACCCATCGGAACTAACGGACGTAAAGCAGCGGACGTAAAGCTGCGGACTTAAGGCGGACGAACTAACGGACGTAAAGCAGCAAACACGGACGTACTGCTGCAAACATGGATCTACAGTACTGCTGCAAACATGGATCTACTGTAACCATGTTGGCAATGTGTCAGAGTTCACACCAATGTTCCGAGGCTGAAGTTTCAAATTTTGTATTTACTGCAGTTCATGTTTCATAATGCTCCGTAAAAAAGGTTTCATTTCGCTACACCAAATATCAACTGCAAGGTCTGGGTTTACACTTTACACCATATGTAGCGTATGTCGGCTCATTTTACGTGGAGCAGGAAATGTTAGCTATATATATCCCCGAGTAAACTCTTGTGACCTCCTATCTTCGTCCTTTGACAGCAACAGGCGAGTAATATGGCATTACCGCAAGCATTGATAAGTAAAAATTCTAGAACAGCATAGAGAACAAAACCAAAACAAAACTCACATCTACAGATTACAAACACTGTGCAATGGGTCAGGGCCATTTGAATATAAAGAACTAACTTGGTCAGCTAAAAGTCACAAACGTGACATGATTTTGGAACCAGCTAATTTTTGTGTGAAATTGGTACAGTTTAAAGTTCATGGCTGGTTCACTTTTTCAAATTCTGAAAACATATCTGACAGTATTTCCTCATTGCTGTCAGTGTGCAATAGCCATCGAAACAAGTTACTCTCATGAATATTTAACTACAAAATTATTAACAAATGACAACTGTACACGACACTCAATTAATAACCATACTAATTACCTCCTTCCACCCTGCAACAATTTGTAAACTTAATCAAACACTATCAACCAGTACAAGATATGACTATTGCAACAGTATTTACTAATAATTGACCAATGTGAACAGTATCGTCACTAGGATTTTAAGAGTGTGTCGCGGGATGCAATGACATAAACATGTTTGCGTCCACTCAGAAAACCTATCGTCCCTGCAGTTCTCCATGAAAACATGCAATTTAAAATACCTCTACAGGAATACAGATACAATACTTAACTACTGTATGATGAAACCTGACAACACATTGGCTTGTGTGCAACAAAAGCCTATATTATTGATAGGTCTATAATTTGCATGAAAAGAAAAAAAAATATTATGAAACATGTAACTGATACACAACAGCAAAATTACTGTCAAATTCCAAAGCCGGAAATTCTGCCGTAGACTACTGTAGTTACAGTAGCATATTTGCTGGCCTAGACATCACGCAATGCTTACTTCTGTATGGTATATAACTCCCTTAAGGGTTTTTTTTTAAAAGAAAACAAGATTTTCATTCAAGACAGTGTGTTGTTACAGTATGTTTGCATAGGCCTAGGTTTTCAGTAAATGTATGTGGGGTTTGTTACTCAAGAAAAGTTTGTCTGCCGTGACGCAAGCAATTTGAAGATTTTGCGTCCCTGGCTACAACTTTGCGTCCACGACGCAGCACACCGCATTTGTAACAATACCGGTGAAGCTCCAATACTGAATACAATACATGAATGTGCCTTCAAAGGTAACCTTGGCACAAGTTAGGTTCACTTACAATACATGTTTGTCTATCATGTGTGCCAATCTATAATAATTTACAAATGTGTGAAATCTCCCAACAATGGTTCACGACATGTAAATAAAATACTCCGCCCTACAAAGTCTATACTCTACACTGTGCACAGTGTATAAAATATATAGATAATGCTACCGTTTCTCCACCTCTCTCACAATGTTTATCTGAGCAGAATGATTTCAACTTAGTCGTAATTCGTTGACAATCAAAATCAGTTTCCAAAGGACACACAGTCTAATAGCAATAATAATTTGCTATGCTGCGCTGCACATGTGTATGTAAGTTTTCCTACAGTATCAGAATATGGTATTGTAGTGCCATAACCTTCAAATGTCAGACACATTGAGATTGGAAATTGGGTCAGAAGATTGTGCATCGCACAAGGCCAGAAAGAATGCCCAGAGATTGTATTAGATATTGGTGTGTACAGAATGAATATGTTGTGGATTCGAGAGAAAAGAGACCACAGTCATTTTAACAAAACTTGTATGGTAAAAATATAATCAAGACAAACATTCTCCCACATGAAGGAATGCGTCATGCACCTTAATTATGACAGGCACTACAGTGCAACAGTTGCAACTAAAACCATAAATTTTACATACATGTACAATATATAGTCTGATTTAAATGTACAGGTTGTTTATGTGTGGCAATAGTTCTTAACCATGCCCACACAAGTTCTTCTAAATTTACAGTATGGCATGTATGTATGTCCTTAAGAAGCATCCTGATCCTTTTGAAATGTCAAAGCTGTGTGGGTTAATAATCATCCCCTTAAGAATAAAGATAACCCTTTCGTTAACATTCAGTCCTCCCTTCTTGTCAATAAGTGGCTGTCAACAGTGATTGTACAAAATATTAAATACTGCAGAAGGATTTACAGCACTGGATTAGTATACAAGTTGCCTTATTATGTATAGAATCAATTCTATGTCTGTTGTCATTACCACAGTAGCTGAGCACAGCTTGGCTAAAATCACCCATCTACAGTAATACTATACAGTAATACAGTATACAGTAATATTTATATATAAAGCTCTAGTATTTCAACATGTCATGCACAATAGATTCTACATTGTATGTACAACACTCCACAGTACAGACAAAGGACACTAACAGGATATTGAATCAAGTACCACGCTCCCCATTGGCTTTGAAATATTGAAGTTTGACCTATCCTTTCCAAGAAATGAAAAGGTACACCTACAGTACAGACAGAGCACACTTACACACACCATGGAGGTAAAAACTTACACACACCAACTGTGCACCTCAATTGACATAGTAGTTACTGATGCAATGAGACAGATTTAAAGTTGTATTACCATGGTAATAAAGATGGTCTTGAAAGACATGCTTTGTTAGGAGTTCTGGCAACTGGGTTTGCTTGCTCTGTGCTATTTTATGAGTCATTGTGAAAGGTAAAAGACTGGAAGGGCTACATAGAAAATCTAGCTGATGTTGGACTAGCAGCTCACTTATTTAAACCCTTCATTCCTGGTAAAGGTCAACCACATTTTTATGGTGTATAAATTTGCTCAGGGGTAAAGTCAGGCAGGCTCTGTATGTTTAAAAGGCTAGATCGTACTACACGCTACACACAAAGTGAATGCAGACCAGACAGTTCAAATTTATACGTTAGACGCCACACTGAAATAAACTTGTGCAATTTTTATGAAAAGATTTGTGTGGCCGTTTATGGAAGACCAACGTACAATATGTGCTGTGGAGTATGTATATATACATCCTCCAAAGCACTGTAGACATTAATAGGTAAAAATTTGTTGAGCGTTCACATTTTTGTGCAGCTTTTTATTGAAAGGCTCTTCTTCAAATTTTCCCTCATAAAAGATTCAATGGTTCCTACTACTGTTAGGTATATAATAACCGATGACTTTGCACTTGTATGGTAGTAGCAAGTTTTGATCAGTTTTTGCATCTACAGCAGTTTTGCGACCCAGTTAGTTTAGCCTTATAATGCTGTATGAGAGAGGCCATCCACAAGTGAATACAAACCAACAGTGTGAGTGCACTATGGGCCTACATGTTAAAAGTTCAGCACAAACCAACAAAGTTGCACTGTGTAGCATGAATACACAAATTTATGTATGATCATTCCTTCCTATTCAGTTATAAAACTGAAGGACTGCATTCTTCAAATTGTTTACGCTTCACATCCCTTCCTTGCAGACTTTGGCACATGTTTTATCAAATTTAATTGCAAGTGACTTGAAGTGTCAAACTCGTAGAACGGATAACAAAGATTCAAGTATCGACTCATTTCCACAACCTGAAGATTTCAAAGAAGCCACAGGAAAGGGAAGGACAAATTTGGCTCTGCTGACCACATTGTGGGTGTAACAGTTTGCTACAGTGGATTGTAGCATATATCTGTACCGATATCGTCAATTTTGGATGAGGGGACTTTTACTCAGGGATGAGCCTGGGGTAGAAAAAAAAATCATGGAAAATCGGTATAGGCTCCAATTTGCATATGCTACAGTGTGTTAGGATAATAGTTTTTGTCCCTGAGCTAGAAAAGAAGTCATGGATATTCCGCGAATCCGCGAATTCGCGGAAAAAGCTCATGCCTGTTTTCTTAATGCTGCACATATATACAATGCCAGACATGACTGTTTTTCATTCATTTCATTTATTTACTTTTCCCACAACAATATGCAACATATATTTATACATGTATACTTGATGAAGTATGAAAATATACAGCAAAGTTGTTCAAGGAAAATGTTCTAGGCAGCTTCCATGAACATGACAAAGTAGAACTTTCACACCATGAAGGAAAAGGAACAAAGAAACTAAAAGCAGTATACTGTACACATTTAACAGACGACAGAAATGAATGAACGCTATATCCAATGAGATGACACTGGAACAAGCTTTCTATCCCTCCAAAATTGCTTTCGTATAATTCAAACAGTAAAGTATTCCATATCAATTGTGCAACATGGAATGCTTTTCCAAGTATTGCAACGTGACTATGGTTACTGGACATGGTTGGAAATTTGCAAAACCTCACTCCAAAATTGCTTTGAAAGTAGTATTGTGCAGACATCTTGAAGACAAGTGGTCTGTTTAAAACATATCATGTAACATATATGCCACAAACATAGACCTCATACTTGCTGCATTTGAAGTTACAGCAGGGATAAAATAGCTCTTAATATTAAAACACAAACTAGTCGCTTAAGCCTCAGTTAGCTTTCAGTTATGATATGCAAACAAGCTAAATCGGCTACTTCCCTTTCAAATTTGCGGAGTCAGAAAGTATCTATTCCTACAGTATAGGGTTGCAACTAGTTACATATATGCGGCACTCCAATCAACAATGATCAAAATTTATCAAAGTAAAGTATATATGCCAACTTGTACTTACACAATGTTGTACATACCCATTGACAAGTTTCTTAAGGGTATAGGGTCCAGCTTTCAATATGAAAGAGCTTTGCATTGGAGATATGCTAAAGACGATGACCAACCATGGGGTAAACTACTGTACTACATGCATCGTCAAAAGTAGCCGTTGGAAGTTTGATTTTTTTTAATCGACATTGCGTGGAAATTTATTTACATAGGCCTACTGTAATTTTCGTGAACATGGGTTTTTGCAAAGAGCCTAGGATAAATGTTGGATCAGGTTTTCAGGATTTATGAAGTTTCAACAGGCCTAAATACATAGCAGTAGTGAACTGCAGAATTCAGCAAGAGATATGCACACTACAGGTAGAGGGGTTTTTGAAGAGTTGGTTGTTGGAATCGTGCTGCAAGGTCAAAGCATGGAGCTACTACTGAGTTGGCGAGTAGGGAAGTACAAGGGCAGATGAAATAAGGGCGGGGTGTCAAAAATTGTTGAAAGGGCAGGGCGGGCAAGTAGGGGGGCGGGCCGGGCGGCCCCTGTAAAACAGTGAAGCTAAGGCACTGGGCCATCAGCCCTATATACTGTGTAGAACATTCACAAAGTATAGGCAGTGATACGATCACATCTTTACAACTAGTCTACACCAGTAAAAATACGTCATACAATAATTGCAATTGGTTTTCGCAATCGCAACGCAAGCTCTTTGTACGAGACGCAACCTTTTTTTGAGCTTGCTTCCCTGAACAATACTAAGGTCCATTCGCAAAACCCTGAATTCAAACAATGCATATTATTCTTTGAGCATCACTGTTCTGATATCACTCTACATCATTGTAAAGAAGTTGTCATCCCTTCCACGAAAAGCACTGATGCCCCAAACGAAACAATAACCCCCAAATTTTAAAATTTTACTGATTTCTGCCAAGAGGAATACTGGAAGTGTCCACATACCACCTATCCTCAATTTACTATCGTACGGCATGATTGTCATGAGACCTCCATATGTATGCCAACTTGCAGAACAACATTAAACATTTAACTCCCTTTCGAGGGTTGTACTTACCCCGATAAATTCTGGTAGCCCGTTGCTGTCGGGGTTATGGATGATCAAGAACCTCATGTGCTTGTACTTGACCTCCACGGGAGCTGGTCGTACTCGAGAACTCATTGTGCTCTCTGCGGTAATCCTCATTGAAGTAGAGATTTCCTTTGAAAATTCAACGACCCACGTGGAATTAAAAAATCGATTTCAGATGGTGGTAGATCAATTTTCCCTTTAAATTGGTAATTTTTTTCTTTATTTCCCTCTCTTCTCTATTTCCCTCTTTTGGAAAATATTTTTTCCTACAAAATATTTACAAAAATGTAAAGAGGAATCTGATAGGTCCCACACTTTCTTTTTTCCCCTATTTTTCTAATATTTTTTTCCCCCCTTTAATTTTTTTCAATTTTTTGTAGCAAAAGCACCAAACTAAGAAAGCCCCGGAAGGTTAAAGGTGAAGGGAAACTAGAGAAATACTGGGGAAGTGTGGCCTTAACCCATTCGTGACCGGACCGGTTTGTTGTGGCGGTGGCCCCCGCGGTAGTAAGGTGACGACAAACATATGTGATAAGATTGCACTAGGTGAGGTCTTCCCAGCTCTGAAGATCATGTGATCTCACTGAGTACGGGGAAGTTGTCTGCTTGCAAAAGTTACGACTCAAAAAGATCGTACAAAATGCTGTATGCAAGAGTCAGAATATGAACGGAGCAAAACTCTGTGTTTTGAAAGTTTATGTGTGCTGGCTTCTGCAGAACTCCCCTGAACCTGCTCCAAGCAACGCCATCCAAGACAATCTTGTGAGTAGAGAGGCCTGCGAAACAAGAAAAGAAAAACAGAATTCAAGTAGATGTAGACCAAGCAGGAAAGAGATTTACAGTACGAATGTCGAGGTTGGTGGATAGCAACCTGATCCTTCACAAGGAAGCAATCTTGGCCAGGAGTTAGAATTTCAAAGGTCTCTGGGGGAATGAGATGCCTTGACAACACAGGTTCCAGGAAGTTGAAATAATATCCAGTGATAACGATGATGTTAACCTAGTTGCTTATCCCATATATGCATTTGGATTAATGTGCACCTATATTTCAAACACCTTTACATTACTTTAAGTTTCTTTGTTAAAGCAGTAAAAGTAGTCTATGAAGCAAAAACTCTGTGTGAATTCTTACAGATCTTGCAATCTTTCCAGCCTGAGAATTTTGCCACTGTTAAGTTTTTTTTTGTGTGTGTGATCATCCTGAAGGTTGTGACCATTATTCAAGGTTACTGGGTGATCACTATCAAAATGACAAAGTCAGTCCTAAAACTGCTTTTATTAAACATGAAAGATGCCTGCGAGAGAAATGTGGATGTAAATATAAGGCTGAAAATAGCTTTAAGCAAAGTCCAACGGTCTCTTGAGCAGACAGCCCACACAGGAAACGAGGAATGCAGGTAGCTTAATATCAGCACACTATACATATGACACGCCTTTAGCAAACCATACCAAAGCTAAAAACTGTTTATTGACAAAGTTTCCAATACATGTGCATTGTCTTGAGCAATGATGCTACCATACACCCCCCCCCCCCTTCCCCATTTCAATCATGTACATTTCATACTATATATATATGTACAGTGCTTTCAAATGTTTATGTTAAAGCAATTCAACACATCAGAAAAACCAACCTCAGACAAGGAAGCAACTGTGCTATTCTTTCCTTTCCTGGTTTGGTGCAGGCACTCTAAGCATATTATACTCATAGTGTAGTTTACAGTACTACACAAGTATACCTAAAACCACACTGTTATCCGGGGCAGGAGTTGTGGCTTTATCATTTTCAGCATTCCCTCAAAATATCCCAAAGTTATCAAAAGGTCCATTACTGTACATCTGATTTGAGGCTGTTTTAATTTTAATAAGCCTCGTGAGCCTTCAGTATCGACCAACATTGTTGTCACAAGCAAACGATATCGGTATACACTGACTCCTACAGCAATGGAAACATTCATGTCTAAACATGTTTCGTTCAGGCCTCAACAAATCGACTCAGATATCATCTGCCTCTGAGCGATTAAAATTTGAATCAATGGGCAACCTGAACAAGTATGCATTCATTTATGGTTGACATTTGGCTAGCGACTCGAGGGTCAGTCCTGAGACCTCTGTTTATCACTACTGTTACTAAGCCACGACAATAAACAGAACCGATCATAGCAAACATTTATTTTAGACACGGATACTGGGTGCCATTGCAAATGTAACGTGACAGTAGTACTGTGCACGGCAAATTTTTGAGTTTTTTAAAATTTTGAGTAGTACAGGTCCCTACGCAAATTTATGGAAATGTAAACCTGATGGTCTTTCTTACTATTTTGATGTAATGAATCAACATACAATACACTATACAAAATAGGTTTCATGATTCTGTCACAAGCTTGCAGTTTTCCACTTTCTGTTGTCAGCTGAAGTTTTTGGCCAACAAAGGACACTTTCCAAGGTATATACTGTACCTATATTGGCTCACGTTAGAAGTATTGCATTGTTTTGCGAACTCTCGTATGATTGTACTACACAGCAAGCACACAGGCTACGACGTACAATGCTGCATAATTACTTAACAGCCTACAGGTCAGTTGAACTTTACGTCGGTTGCAAACTTGTAGAATTTTAGTCATCTGTCGGAGACTGGTTCCCTGGTTGGAACAGAAGGTTGAATAATTACCATATAAACATCCCCGGTTAGAAATGCAGGGCTATCAAAAATGAAAGTTGAGGGTATCCTCACCGCACTTTATTCATATTTACCACACTTTGCAATGATACCAATGTATAGCCAGCTGTACTTTATGCGGTAAAGAGTTGAACGCTCAACTTGCCCACAGTTACGAACAAGCAAAACAAAGACCAAACAGTGAACCAAGTAAAGAGCAGGGAAAAATTAAACGAGGAAACAGTGTATATCAACTACCACGTCCTTTGACGTTAATCAGCCCGGGGGTACGTACACAAGATTCACCCCGGTTTAATTTGGCTTCTCGACAATGCACAGAAGTCACCTACAGCAGGATGAACGCTTGGACGAGTGTGCTTAATGGATTAAAGAATGAGAGTTCTCGCGTACACTTAATGGAGACTTCCCTGTCAACAGATTTTAAGGACGTGTGCCAGGCCAACCGGTTGAAAAGCACTCAGTCACTACTGCCACCATTCACACACTCTTTGTTAGTGTCTGAACTCAAACATTTCATTCTCTCTGTCTCTCTCAATGCCTGTCACTTCTGCTTGCAGAATTGCCATAACAAATGGGAAAGAAAAGAAGGGTGTGGGTGGTGGGGAGGGGGGGGGGAATGTGTCGACTGTGCACGAAAAGGTTAAACAGCTTTAAATGTGCTTTTGCCAATGAAACTGAAGTAGCTGGAAGCAACTAACGACACGAACGGCCGATTCAGTTTCAACAAAAAACTACCAGAGCATTGGATATTGATTTCAGCCAGCTAACGTGTATATCTTGCAGTTATATTAGACACTCTCTTTCTCCAAATAAGAAAGGAGAGAGAAAGAAGAAAAGGGGACATTGTGAAAAGAAGTAGCAAGTCTTATTGATTATAGGAGACAATTGGTAACAACCTTCCCACCCCCCCCCCAAAAAAAGACAATGTGAAATCTTTTCAAATCAGTACTTTTGGACTCTATATATAACATAAGATGTGATCAATTTTTATGGTTTTTTTCATATCAAGTACCTGGCATTGAAGTATTGACTTGCTGTTGGCAGATAATAGTAGACAATGGGATTCAAAGTTGACTCTGTACCTAAAGTAAATGTAACAAGCATTAAGACTGTCCAGAGGTAAAACTTATGGTAATAATTTTCAGGGAAACAGCAATAAATATTGTGCAGGTTCATCAAGTCAGTTTAATTTCACTCAACCTGTAATATGTAACATTCAAATTTTCTGCAAAGCAATCCTTTCAGATAAAATCTCGGAAATGGTAGAACACAGAAACAGCAATGACTGCTCAGCCCCCAAAAAATATTATCTATTATATGCAACCGTATTCATTTTAAATAGCCGGGCAATGGAAAACAATTATATAGGATAAAGTTAACAGTATTTGTAGCCTATCACATATAATTCAAATTTGGACTATGGAAAGGGGGGGGGGGGAGGGACAGTAAATTATCAAGGTACATCACAGGATGTGAATAATTTCCTAGGTTTTAATGGTCAAGAGTCCAAACAATAACAGCACTTCCTCAATGGATCCTCCTCGGGTTAACTCTCAACAACAGTACGATAGCGATATACTTGGAACAACAGGTTACTTCATCATCAATATTTTGGCTTTGGTCACATCTAAGAAAACACAGGGGGGGGGGGGTCAAGGATCTACTTGACTTTATCCTTGGGGAGGGAATAAAGCCCACCCCATAAGGACCCACCTTTGAGAACGGGCGGTGGTGGATCGATGCCAAAAGAAGAGCACTATGCAAACATGAAAATTTCGAGATGATTGCTTACAAATCAAGTCGCTAGTTATTGAGCCACACTGCCCATCAAAGACCAGTCTGTGATTGTGCAGAAGCGACAGGGGCAAGCAACCAGAGATCTTGGTTCACATGATCACCCCGAGCGCTCGCGATTAAGGGTGTGACCTAACGGTTATTTCGCTAACCGTTTAACCGGATCGCCGCCAGTCCGGTTAACCGTTTAACCGCCGTTTCCCGATAGCGGCTTTTTCGACGCACCGTCACTCGACTATTAGTATTAATGAAAATAGGACATTATTAATACAATAATTAAGGGTTTTTTTCCAACAGGTGGTAGCATTTCAGGCAACAAGAGGACGATCAATGTATGTTAATTACTAATTAGGCCCAATAATATTGCGAACATTTCGGGTAATAATTGCTGAAAAGAATAACACACATGATCAGTACTCGTGGTCTTCAGAAGTTTAGATCACTGAATTTATATAACTCGGCCTTCGGCAACATCGTAACTTTTGAAAAAAAAACATCATATTTGTCTATCACAAGATTTTAAACAAAAACTCGCCTAACTTAGCAAACTTACCCAATTTCCTGCTTACTCATTAAAAGTCATGTTTAGAAAACAAATTACGCACCCAAGTGTTGTGCAATGGGTTGTAAAAATCAAGTTGAAACTGGTTTGAGCAGCCTCCGATTTCAGCGACGTCACGTGCCATACAGTACTTTACATTTGATACAAAAGTTAACTTCAACAGCAGCTTCCCAAAATTTGTGTCCCAATAGGTTAAGTTTTAACCGTGCAGCACTGCAGTACCATTCATAGTTTGCATATTACACCAAAATTTACACTCCGCGTCCAGATGGCGGGAAAATGTAACATCATGTTCAATGTGTTTTGTCGTTCCCATGGTGCGATGAACTTGGGCAAGTTCGAATGTCGATGACCTACTTATGTTCTGTGACCAATGTCAGTGGGAATAATGTGTGTAAAAACTCGGGTTTTTCCACGTGTTATATATATAGAAGTTTTACGTAAGCGGAGCGAGTTTTGGGGCGGCTCGTTGATTGTGAGGAAGCACTTATCTAAGCATCAATATTTGTGAAAAATATCGTAAGGTTTTTCAGATATTCTCTTTGAATGTCCCCGCCATATATCTCTCTTTCTCCGTCCACTCAAAGCTTGACATTTACGCTTATTCTGTTAAGGGAAAAATTATCGTAATTATCGAAATATCACGATAATTTTTGAACTATTTATCGTGACGGTAAAAAGCTAATATCGCCCGCAATACAGGCACAGTATAATACCATGTGTGAAAAAAATGGCTGTACACGTGCGGACCTGAGAGAGCAAACTGGCCTTGTGTTGTTAATGTTATTACGGTACTTTCTAGAACGACCATTTGCGTCTTTTAGGGTCAACATACTTTCACACGGGATTTCACCGTGCCATTGATCGATGTACATGTACGGGTGATATATGTCGCGAATATAAACTGAGAAAACGAATTGACGACACTATCATGAGTTCATGACTATTGGCCTACTACTATAATTATGTTGAACACATTATTCATGCCTAAAACATCGTTTCTCTGTTTATTATTGATAGTTAGCAGTACATTACTCAGTTCTTTACATATTTTTAAATAATTTTCATGTTTAAAATGTATTTGATTTTTTTTTTTTAATTTTCCGTTTAAACGGTTTGTGATTTTCTAAACGGATAGTGCATTTGCGGCCGGTTAAACGGTTAACTGTTTAAACGTTCACACCCTTACTCGCGATACAATCTCACAAATCAATCACACTTGCAGTAACAAACGACAGTGGCAGCCACAAACTGGCCAGAGCCGTGCCCCACAAATTTGGGCTATATTTGGGTGATTTAATCCCGCACAGTGAACAAACCAACTTTCAGCATAAAAAGATGACCATGAGAAAACTTTGTTGGCAGTGACTAAGACCACCATCACACAAAGGGTTTTATATATATATATATATATATTTTTATGTTTACATACAAGAGTTTAAATAAATTGAAACAAGTACAATACGACTTGGGCTAGTCGGGGAATAATTTAGGGTAAACATTTTCAGCAGCAGTTTTGTAGGCTATGAAACGTCCTCAGAATTGGCACGTTAAGCAACGTTCAAACCCAAGTCCTGTAGAAAATGAACCAACAGAATCAATCATGACATTACTTTGGCCACCTCTAGTGTATTGTTCAACTGACACAAAAACAATTTTTTGTTTTTACTTTCTGTGTTACCAAATGAATTTTATCATGTTATAATTAAATCAAATTCAAATTTTAAATCTCATGTTATTATTCAGAAGAAATTATAACACTCAGTAGAGTAGAAAACTAGCATTATATGAAGGACACTATAAAATAATATCAAAAATAAAGGGCCATAAGAAAACAAATTTAAAAATAAAGAAAAAGAATCTTCAATTCAACAAAAATTATTGAAAGATTAAAGGCAAGAAAGAGATAGGACAGGAGAAAACTGAAACAAGAAAAAGAAACAGAAAAGAGAAAAAGAAAGGGAAAGATCAAAATGAATGAAGAAGGCATTACTGAAAAAAGGAAAGAACAGACTAACATGAGAGTACCTTACCATTATAGTGAAATGTTGTTAGTGTATGTCGCAATGAAATGCCTATTCACATCTGCAAATACAGGCTTTGTGCTAACAAACATCTTATCAGTAAGGTAGATGGGAAGTTGCAGTAGAAGAATCAAGAAGGCTAAGAGAGGGCCACAGTTAATATGTTTTGACATGTATAGCTCAAACTGTTTGATGCCAAAGTATCGAACGACGAAGGAGAGTATGCTAGGGACTACACACAAGAAATCCCAAGTTGGTGCGAATAACTCCACTACATGTATGTAAACAGTTGCCCAGGTGTGAACAATGTATAGATGTTCCTTAAACCTAACAACATATTTGTACAAATTATCAATGTTTTTTTCTACACTTTGAACAAATCTTACAAATGGCTGAAAAGAAGGAACTGCCCAACAGATTTCACCTTCTACATCCCTTACAAAAATCCTGTTCCAGGATCTTGTGTTCGCTGCAATGTTGACAGTCACATTATGAATGTTACTAGGCTTTGGCAAGTAATGTGGTTCTACATAAGGGCTACAACTGCTTGCGTAAACTAAAGACAGGTTTGTAATGTTAACCTAATTAGCCTAACCTAACTAACCATAATTGGTATAAGCCTAAGTTAGTGTTAGGTCGAACTAGACAATTTGAAATTCGGCCTAACGTTAGGGCTAGGAGAATAACTAGTCTGTTTGCGATCGGCTTGATAGAACTTCGTTTTCATTTTAATTGATCAGACGCTGTTTTTTACTCCAACTTAACTAACAGGTTAGATCTTCTACGAATTTAGCTGTCCGTACGACCAACAAACAAACTTCATCAATTGGCTAGGCCTCAACAGTATTTGGCCAGAACATGTGGTTGCCTCGCCTTATATTTGTACTTGTAGTTCGCATTAGTCCATTGGGTGGTCGCATGCCCACCTAGGCTACTAAACTTCAATGTAAACGCCCAAAACAAGTGAAATCTTTGTTAACGACAAATTAAAATACCTAAAGTTAACCGAAAATTACGAACCGTATTGAACCTGTACATGAGGGTGCGAATATAGGGAAAATCCACGGTTAAAACTGGATAAAACCGTCGACCAACGTGTAATCTCCTTCTGGTGTACATGTCACGAAAAAGAATGAAAGGAATATGTACCGTACTACTACTAGGCATAGTACGGAGCTCGAGAGTGGTAAGTCTATACACTGTATATATTCGTATACATATGTACCAAGGTAACAATGAGGAAACCACAATGACACAAGGCGACTAGATACGAAATGGACGCCAGAACTTGACGGTGACAATTTTTCTTAAACGGTGTTCAGATTAACCTATATTATGAGAAATAAATCTGTTCTTAAAACCGAAGACACTGTTCATCATATTAAACAAATGTATCGAAGAATTTCATTTTAAGTGAAAGATCCAATGAGAGTTCTAAAATAAGTTTCCAAGTAATTAACATCTACATTGTGGTACCTAGATACTTTCTGAATTATGTTCTAAACATTCTAATTTTTGCTTTCAAATCCCTTTTGGTAACCATACTTTCCCAAGAAAAAAAGAGCAATGTTAAATTCCACACATCCTTTTCATCTATCATCAGGCTTTATTTATCCTAAACCAATCTGATGTTTATTATGACAACAAACCATTTCTAATGTGTAGGAAAGTGTATGGTACGCATCTAGTACATTTATTCTATTTGACAATGGACATGCGCATAAATCTTATGCAAATCTTCCTTTGTAAATACTTGCAAATTCCAAACATTCCTCTTAAACTTTCGGTTCTCTCATTTTCCGGGTTTTATTTAGCAATTTGAGTTTTGAAGACGATATATACTTCAACAGATGTAAAACGCGACATATTTTGAAATGATCTCTGTGGGATTTCAATAACGAAACTGACGCTTGATAAAAGCTTTGGCGACTTTCATTTCTCTTGGCTAACGGTTACATGATTGCGCAATAACTTGACTGAGGGAATCTAACAGCTAACAGTGCACAGGCAGTATATACTTTTACAGTCGGGGCTATCATGATGGTACGAACTTCACTTGACCTGAAAAAGTTAGAACGGCATGATCACATTGTTACAGTCTCAATGTAACGGAACTTTGGTTAAAAAGACGCCCATTTATTTTCCGTTTATAGAATATATCTTGGGTGACTTTCCTTTAAAAGTACCGTGCGGCAATAATTGGGTCTACTAAAGAGAAACTACATGATTATTTTCTTCAGAACGTGGACAGCTTAATTCCTGGATATGCAATCGTGGATCCCAAGGGTGGAGTTGGGACCGGGTAAATACCCGTTTTCACGTAAGGGATACGTTTCACTCAAAGTTTTAAAAAAAATTATAAGTGCTAAGGTCTTTCATGATTTAGAAATGACCCAAGTTTGTTAATGAAATGACCCTCTTCATTCTGTAATTAATTAGTGCCGTTTTGTTGGAACAGTAATAAATTGTAGTAAAATAGCTGTTTTCCTCTTCGTGAAAAAATCCCCTTAGGTTGGAATTCAACATGTGTGACATCAAACCAAGCAATGTATCTCGTTGCCCTTATAGAAGCTTAAATTGTTCCCATTCATCCCTTCCCCTGCCTCCTAGTTGATACCTCTTCCTCCGACGGATCGGCTCTCATAACTTAATAAATACGGTAAGTAATAAGTAATAAATAATTTAGTGCCACTAAGTGAACTTATAATAATAAGCAGTGGCGTGCGCAAATTGGCAGGGTGAGGGGGGGGGGGAGGCTGGACCTACCTCCGATCGTCAGTCAGGGGAAATGATTCAATCGGGTGATTTTTGCATTCAGCCGGGAAGAATTGGGCTCCCCCTACAATTTGCAACCTCACACAAAGTGTTTATTAGAAATACCTTTATATAGTGTCAGGGGCAGGGGGTAACCAGGTTCTTGGCGTGGGTGGGGGAGTAAATTTTCATTCCCCGTTTTCAGGCACATATCGGTAGATCACCGTTCTGTGGGAGGGGTATAAGGTGAGGGGGTGTCCCCCTAGTCGTTTGATTTTTTTTGGGCAAAATGGTGATATCATTTCCATTCTTTTTAAACTACATTCGTGTACTAAAATTTTATTTTTTTGTGTACAAAAAATTTTGGGAAAATAAAAAGCAAGAATAATGTGCGCGCCTGCGCGGTCAAAAACCATCCAGTTATATCACACATTGAAAAAATATTTATTTAAATATACATATATGGGCCACACACGGCAAACTCGCGCGTAGGGCACATATTTTTGAGGTGAACGTTCATTATATTATATTTCGTGGTTGACACCCCCCCCCCCCGCACGTTGCGCACATTATTCTTGAGGTGACTTTTCATTACATTCTCTTTAGTAGTTGACCCGCCCCCATCATCATCGGCCCCATTCCCCAGGCTCAAGTATATTTATATGTTTTTGCTCCCTTTGATTTGTCACCGTCGTCCATCGCGTCCCCAAAACAGTCTTGTGGGGGCAATCTGTCCCCTCCTCGCCCGCTGGCGGGGGACAAGCCTGATCGAGCCGTTCGAAGTACGGCTCTTGCAGGTTAGCAGAAAAGTTAATAATAAGAAAACAGACTAATATATTACAACGGTATGGGTTAAGAAGACAAGCCAATATTTACAGAATGGAAGCTCTTTTAAAAACTGCGACAAGGGAAGCTTACATGTACTGGGAGATTGCCCCAGACCTGGCAATACCACCACCCTCCAAGGAGGAGAACTAAGCTATAAGAAAAAGAGAATCCATTTCCTGAGGCTGGGCAATAGTTTATATAATGGGGTCGAGGAGAAGGGATTTTTGCATTCAGCCGGGAAGAATTGGACCACTACTATGGGTGTCATCCCCCTCCGCACCATATTGCAACTTCACACAAAGTATTTATTAGCAATACCCTTTTTGCGTTTGGGGCTACTTCTACAGACCTAATTTATATTATAAAGTGTCACAGATCGGATATGTGCCAATTCTAATTTTCCCTGGGGGAAGATCCCCACATCCCACGCTCCATAGGAGATGGCTTAAATGAACGCAGGACAGCCCCCCCCCCCCACTAAAATATAAAATCCTTCAGTCATCTCTGGCCCACTTCCATAAATAGGTTTACGCCCCAGACCTTATTATTTTAGTATTTATTGTTTATTAGCACAACGTTCCGTTTAGAGCTGCTTATACAAAACTTACTGGTCTAAAAATATACCTCAGAATGAATGCAACATTTATCTTCAAAAATCATTTTATGGGGGAAGACCCCACAGCAGCCTCCCCTTCCCTCCATGCATGGGCTGAGTCGGCTTCAAAGACACCACGGCAGCACCACTCCTTTACAAAATACTTCATTTGCATTTGGCCCTTGCATAAATGATTCAGGTTTCTACCAAAATTCAGTAGGGAAAATTTTGGAGTTTGCTGTTATACATTAGCACTACCTTGCGTTTAGAGATACATATGTAGACTTAAATATACGCCTCAAAATGTTCCGGGGAGAACTTCTAACCCCTTTACAGGAACATAGACTGCAATGCTCCTCTTGTAGTTCCCATCCTTTGTTAAATCCTTCATTCGCCTTTGGCCATTTCACAGAAGTTCATACCCAGTCGGGGGGAAATGTGGGATCCCTCCTCCTCCCCTTCATCGCCCCCTTCCCCACCCGCCATCTGTGAAATCCTGTACACGTCACTGATAAATACCATCCTAGATTGCTGCTTCGGATTAATTAACTAATGCAAAGAAACATTTTTCTCAGCAGAGTGGTCCCAGACACAGCCCATGGAAAACCAAAACACATGGTTTTGCGTTATTTACCTTGAAGGTTATAAAATCAACACCGACTCGTTTTTGCACACTGCACGCTAACTTCAATCACGGGCTAGGCCAGCCAGCTAGCTACTGTACTGCTGTTAATGTCTAAACGAGGAAAGTGCGACTCCCCAATTTAGCAACTGATGTGCATCCGTTTCAACTGATCGAACTCATGTTTGCTCCGTAGTGTTGCAAGATCTAGTACGGATCCACAGAGGTAATTCATTACGCATTTTTTCATGCATTGGGAGCTACTTGCTCCAATAATTAGTAGTAACTTCGATCACAAGTTATTAAGGTAAAGTTAGCCTAACGTACAAACGGTAACGATTCCATTACCTCGAGGTTGGCCTATCCATTTTTGCACCCAGTTGAGTTGTCTGTCTGTCGTCTGTCCTCTGTTACTCATGTCACATGTGTTTGTTTTGGTACCGAGTCTGCCCACATACGAAATACTATCACTACCGCAGAGTTACATCAACGATCAAACTTAAGCCAAGTGAGAATTAAGAAACCTAGGACCTGTCATTTTGTTATAATGCTGCAAAATGTTTCACACAATGCCTATTTCAAAATAACAATGTTCAAGGTAACTTGTGTTGCCAGGGTGTAAAGTTACTGTCTGAACTAGGTCTGTACAGTATAGTTAGGCCAAACTAATGACTATTGTTTAATGTTAGTGTGCATTAGTTGTAATAGTAATTAGACATTTTGAATATTACCCTGATTTAACTGAGGCCACATTATCTAAGCTATGCTTTTTTACTTGTTTACAATTCATTGGTAAAGTCAGCTTGGAATGAGTTTAATAACATAAACAGTCTTATGCCCATATGTATCCAAATTTATTCAGCTCCAACTTTCACACAGCTATTAATATTAAAACTTTGAACTTCTTCAGTCGTGGTGCCAATCTGATAAACTGAGAATGAGCACTGCCAAAGCCTAGTGTATGAGAATTTAGTGGTTGGCTGAAAATGCAGTCTATTTTACAATGGTCTCCTAAAAAAATTTCAATTTTGCTATTAGAAAATTTTAGATTTTATTAGACTGTAGATGCATAGTTTTGTTAATTCTTCCTTTAATCAAATGCTAGGAAATTGTTGAAGTTAAAAAATTCCTTTTGCTTTATCGTACCGTCCCCCTCCATCCTCCCCACACATAGGAACATAAGAACATATTCACAAACTAACATAATCCTTTTGTTTGCTATTCAAACAGTACAAAAAACTGCTTTCATTGTGAGGTGTGGTTGCTTGAAATCTCAAAAATAAACATTTGCTAGAAAGTTCTAATGTCTTATTGCAGAACTAATAGTTTTTTCTATTTTTGACATTCCTTACAAAAAAACAAACATAATAATAATAAAAAATAGACACCCAGTGAGCAAGTTTGGCCGAAATGTAACTTGTTATGCATGAAACAAGTCACCCTGTAATCGTCATTTTTTTATCCAATTTTTGTTGATATTTCAACCCTTGTTTTCTCTTTTTATGTCCAACCAAGATGGAAGATGACAAAGCTGGACCGTCCAACCCTGTAATCAGTCAGTCTGCCAATGTGGTGGTACAAAGATTGGACTCGGAATTCCCAACATGGAATCTGACAGCATCTGTAGGAGATAGAGAAGCAGGTTCAGAAGTAGAGGTTTGTCTTAAATTGCAATTTAAATCAATAAAGAATGAAGCCTAAAAAGGGATAGCTTTGGTTAAAAAATAAAATGGTTATATGCCAGGAATATCTTTTTTTTCTTTTCTGGTTTGGGATTGGGGGGGGGGGAGAGGGGGAATGGAGATGGTTGGATAGTTGGTAGGGAAGTAATAAAGAAGTTTGTGGACTCCTATATCAGCAGACCCTGCATGGGCTTTGTTTGATTTTGTTTGAAAGAGATCTAGTTACAATGGTTTGATTATTTCTGATCAGACAAGTTTGTTTACCAGTTTATACAAGTATAAAAAAAGATGTGTGTCCGTCAGAGTTATTGCAATGGACCCACCTGGTCTATGGCATTTTATTTCATCAATCCTTGCGTGATGTTGGTAAACTAAAGTAAAACACTATTTTTCAGACTTCTTCCACATACAGTTTTTTAGTACAGTGCTCCCTTTTTCTATCTCCACTCTGTAACTGCACTTTCCTATGTACCTAACTCACTACACTGGTAGTATTTAGTACCACTATCTCGCTTTGATGAAAATCCTAGTCATTGTCCTTACTCTCCAGTGTTGCTGCAACATTCAGTGATCAGTAGCATACAGCTTCATAAATGATACACACATAGAAGGATGGACACTAAAAGAGTAGGAATGAGGCTATAATTAATACCAAGTCATTTATGCTGGATTATGTTCCTGCTTTCAGTCAGTAGTTTCTAATTTGATGGTCCATTTAGTAAAGTAGTAGTTCTGACTTCAAAAGCCAGCCACATTTGTTATGTGGTGCTTTAACATACACATTTCCAAACCCACCAAATCTTAAACCCAGTATTTTATTTCTTGCTGATGGCAAAGTGAATCTGTGCAATTTTGATATCATGTATTTGTTTGTGTACTTCATACTGGGAAAGTAGAGTCCACCTTAGGAATTTTGATTGGTTTTTGTTTGGTTTTGGAAGGTCTAAGGTCGGTTGAGGTCAACATTGATCAAAAGCATGAAAAGCTTGTAAACATGATAACACCAAAAGTAAAGCTTCCAGGCCTGCTTCATATATTGTGTTGATCCACCTTAGCAAATCCAATAACACATTAAGGGCTAATGGAGGTCAAAGGTCAATTGAGGTAGACAGAAGACCAAGTTGGGGGGAAAAAAAAACTTTTAAATATGATACATGAAATAAAAAGCAAAACATGCAGGATCTTGACATGCTCCACATATGAGTGACCATCACAGTCAAACGTCAAACCGTGAAAATATTGTGTGCTACAGTATGTTACCTCTAAAGTTCTCATATAATATTTGATGAGGAATCATAAAATATTTTCCCTTTTTGGAGATGGGGGAAGGGGAGGGGGTGTTGATGATAACCAGTGTTATTACATGATTAAGTTTCATCCGTTGTGCTTTTGATATGTATTTCTGTATGCAAAACACTTGTCAGAGACATGAGTGGAAAGAGTAACCATTTTTTTTCCCATTCCAATCCAATTAACTGTTTATCTTCACTTTTCTCTTCAAATAGTAAAGTTGTTTTCCAACATCGTTGTAGCCACCTTACCTTCCCTGGCGTTTACTCGTTCCATCAATAGACCCAATACTAATTCAAACTCAACATATGGTTATTGAATTTCAATAGAACCTTAGTGCAAGAATCAACATTACATTAATCAACATTACAAGAATCAAGTATTATAACATGGTCCCCAAAGTAACTGCATTCTTAACCATGGTTTTCTGTCATCAGGATTGTGGTCATGATGATGGTTGCAATAGATGCTTTTGGATACTAATTTAAATTTAATTTAAGGAACAGAAAAAAAAGACAAAAATGACTTTTAAATTCAGAACACTGCAACTTTAATCTTTACTATGGTTTTAGAAAAAATAAAAACACCCTAGATAGCTTTGTTGCCAGATCAAACACATTCGCCATGAGAGAATGAGATCATGAATATTCATGTCCCAAATTGATGACGACGCAGATCTGTTGAGAATTTGTTAAAAGCTGCCTGATGCTTTCATGCATTGTTTCAGTCTGGTGTCTCTATAGAATAGAAGTAGCTGTTGACAATGCAATCGTGTATTAACACTGAGAGATAGAAAGTATGTAATAAGAGTGTGTGTCAGTTCAGGACTATTAATAAGTATCTGGAGAGCTCTTATATATGCAGTACAGTTAGTAGGAATCCATCTCAGTCTAATAGTGAAGAGAGGAGAGTTTTGGGTTACACATCCTGCATCCTAAAATGTAGCTTGTCCTTGTGTACACATATAAGTTTGTTATTGTTTCTGATACTTTCATACAATTTTTCAGAGTCTTGTAAACTAGAAAAGGAAACAAAAGTTGAGTAAAGGCTTTTGGTATTGGCTCTTCTTTATTAGTATTCTCTCTGTGCACACTTTCATGTTTGTATGAATGTGAGTGGGGGGGGGGGGCTACGTTAGCTGCCCGAGAAACACCAAGAAAGAATGGATGTGACTTGAATGGAATGTGTGTATATACTCAATGTGAGGATTGTTCATGCTATGCATGTACTGTGATCAGGCGACTAAAATCAGGAGTCACACCCTACCCGCGACCACCCTACCCTTAACCCCCTCCCCCATCCCCCTGCCTGTGAGTTGAACATCCACACAGCAAATTTTATGGGACACTCATTTCTTATTTCTAGCTATGGTGCTTTTCTCCAAGATCATCATATCTGTGAAAGTGGTTTGTCAGAAGTGAAATCAAAACAAAACAAACCATGTGTTTTCAGTGAGACAGCTGTAAAGTAATGCTTCAGAGAAAAAATTGTCATTTTAATAATTTAAAGGGAAACAGTTGTCGAGCCCTTAAAGCATTGCCCAAAAATTCCAAACTATATCTAAAATCCGTATCTAGGGAATCACAAGTTTATTTGATGAAATCCCACTCACGCACTGCAGATTCCATGGTAGTACCGCTGCACACAAAACAACGCTCATGTACGGTATATGCTGAAACTACCAAACTATAACAGATTTTCAAATTATTACAACGGTTGAATTAGGCATTTTATCCAGAAATCTAAAAAATAATATCTAGAGTCATCATGGAACCATCTTGTGGACCAAATGCGTTCGAGTTTGAGTTATGTATACAGACTAGATGTACCCTAGGCCTAAATTGTGTATCGTTCAATGTCCATCACAACCGTAGTGCCGGTAACAAGTAGTTACTATATAACTTAGTAATTGTAACACTGCTCGACATACTGTGACTGTGAGCATCACTTTGTTGATAAAAAGTAACTTTCATTTGAGCAATTCAACATAAATTAGGCACACACTAACCCAGACGACTATTGTGTAGAACTAGAACTTACTCCATCACCCAGACATAACGTGTGACAAAACAATTGTAATTTTCAGACGAAAGTGATTGAGCCATAGACCAGACTGCAGATGAAAACAATTGGCATTGATTCACTGTGCGTCTGTGTTGACAGTCAGCTTGAAAAATACCGATTTACGTATAAACAACATTTAGCGTACGTATGCATCTATCCAAAATTGGATAAATAGTTTACATTTACTTGAATTTTGAAGGTATTTAACATTTTTTATCAATATTCCAAAGTCTTACAAGTTGGGTAAAAATATATTGTGTAAATATTATTTAAGTTGGCAACGCATTTTTGGGAACTCTCTCAGGTGCATGTATGACGTCGTAAACAGCTGATTTTCTGCCTTCCCCTCCTCCAATATGGCGACACGCAATGTATTTTATTTTTATTCAATGAAGTTGTAAAGGAATGACATGATCAAGGTCATCATGCTGGCCTAAATATGTATGCTAAAAGTATATGAAGAGTCAAGCAGGCAGCATTGCTCCCCTTTAAAGCTTAATTTGAGCATCAGACAAGAACAGCATGTTTATTGACTTAGTTTCTTGACTGGCTCTCCATTGATATTGATATATAGTAAAAGAAGGAAGTAAATAATTAAAAACAACACAAGGAAATAAAGGCCTTGTCATAATAAAGGAATCGGAGGGATTTACAAACAGTTTTCTAACTTAAGCTAGAGTCTGTTGGCAAGAAAGACCGAATAGCCGTGATTTTTGTTACGTTCCTGTGATGTAGACTGGTATCTCTGATGAGGTTTAATTGTTCGTCATTCTTTCAAGAAAATTGAAAGCTAGGTAAGGTAGTTGTACTCAACGAGAACTTCAATCGAGGTAACTTATAGAATTTCTGCAAACTTTTATGGTGAGTTCATACACAGTGCGGCACTTAAAACTAGGATAACGTTGTCCGGCATCATGCGGGACGTATCGTTTTGCTGAAGTTTTCCACATTATGCTGTTTATCATTTGCACACATTTAATGTTCATATAATTTAATCGCCATCTTCTGGTTTAACTTTGTTCAAAATATTGTTGTTTTTAATGTTAAAATTCTTATAAAGCACACATAGCATTTGTGTACAAACGCTTCTGCAGAGCTGTGTCTTTATGCAGCAATCCTTCCATTTGTATCTATAGCCTTTTGTAAATCTATATAATAATAAAAATAATAAATGAGACTTATATAGCGCCAAATCAGTAGACAAAAGTCACTGCTCAAGGCGCTTTACAGAGAAAGCAGATAAATTTACAAAAGAAAAGATGGGTAGATAAATAAAAAATTTAAAAAGTAAAATTTATAATAAAGTTGCATTTTCATGTCATTAATACGTACTATGGAAAGTGTTGGAGCAACAAAATGTTGAGAACTGAATTAATGTAACCACTTTTACTTGCTCATAAACCTTTGTGTTTGGTAAAAACAAATTATCCAGGTCTGGTCAGTTTTTCATCAAATCTCAGTGCAAGAAGCCAGCACCGTAGATCTTGAAAATAACAAAACTGCTACGCATCGTAGCTTTTGGTACACGGATTACTCCTTATCTGTACAGAATTTATGCTATCAGTGGCATCAGGTGAATGAATTATTCCCCTGTAGACCTGTGTATTCCCTCCTGGCATAAAAACTGAAATGATGTATGATGTTTTGTATAGTAAGTTATCATTTTCAACCCAGTTAAGTATTTTTGTTTCCCTTCCTCCCAACCCCCCCCCCACCCCTTATATTTTTCCCCTGTTACTTTCAGATTATGTACTCATGAAGTTTTTATTGTTGTGTCTGTTATCCAAAAAGTGAGTAAATTTATTAAATTTGATTTTTATTGTATTCCTTTCATGTTTTTGACAGAATCAAGTGACCTACATCCTTAACGACCAGATTTCTGTCCTGACGCCAGAGCAACTCCGAAAGATCGGAGTAGCGTTACAAGTAAAACCATCAAAACCAAAAACACTCTCCGAAGGATTTGAGACGAATGAGACGTCACAGTTTAACATCGTCGATGTCGAACAAGATGAGGAGGAGGAATACCTGGGAGAAGTTTTACCAGACGAAATCCCAGATGGGAGCAGCGTCGATCCTTCAGGGAGTGGAGAAGTGCTGGAGGCCAACCCTGGGACAGAGAAAGACCCCACAGACAATACGATAGATGCAGGAAATAAGACCGAAACGGGGGATGAGAAATCATCCGAAGGGGTCGGAAAAACTACGGAACATTCAGCAGAGGAAGATGGAGATTCAAACAGTGCAATGGTGAAAACAAACCTTAATAGGAAACTCCCAGTGAGGACTAGTGAGTCAAGCAAAGACTCTATGAAAAATGGAGTCGGGGAGGAGGTGGAGGCGGGTGAGCGATCGACTAGAAGGTCGAGCCGCCGCGAGTCCAGTCATTCCAGCAAGGAAGAGAAGGTAACGTCACCTGGGTTTGACGTCAGTCACGCGGACCACTCGTACGCAGGAAGGACGGAAGCACCCACAAAAGTCGACACAACTCCACACAAACAATCTGAGAGCTCAAAGAGGGAGAAAAACGCAGGTGGGAGGGAGGGTAGTCGGACACAGTCCTCGACGGAGAGAAGATCAAAGGATAGGAGGTCGTCAGAGGGGAAAGAGAGAGGACAAGTGTTGTCCAAGGACATCAAAGAGGAGAAGAGGGAAAAGGGATCGTCCGCTCAACCGCAGAAGAAGTCAAATCGTAGAGATAGAAAGAATTCGAGGGGAAACAGTAACTCCAGGAAGAAAGATTCCCAAGATGGTGGTGAGAGCTCAGAGGGTGCTGATGGTAGAAGACCCAAGAGAAATTCTGCTCGCAACTTCAAGATTGAAGGTGCGTTCTGGCGGTGATATCATTGTAGCTTAAAAGCTTCTTCCATTCAAATGTATTTGATTTGAAACGACGAGTGATGGATATAAAAGGGTCACTGATATAATAGAGTGTACCTATTGTATGCCCCATTGAGCAACCATTGTGTTTTGATGTACCGCATATATATGTAGGTAACAGTATGCCCCCTATGACGGACCATACTGTAAGCAATGGTATGCCCCATTAAAACCACAGTGCTTTTCAATGCTGTTTGACATACCCATTTCCTCCATTCCCCCATATATTTTAAAGCGTCCTTCAGTGTGGGGGATATTTTACAATACAATTTATCTTCATATTTCAATACATTTGTTTGGAATCTAGACTTGGGTTTGGTGAGCTCAGAGGATGAAGCAAGTCAAGAGGAAGGTGGTGACGAAGACACAAATGAGGGAGGATCAGAATGGAGCGAAGACGAAGACCCAGAACGACTCTGGTGCATCTGTAAGAAACCTCACGATTCAAGGTAAGGGTTCCAGCAGAAGTAGCCGAGCCTTGACCGATCGGTGGACGACCTTTGACCTCCTTTTTGTTCCACAAGCTCTATATTGTATGGGGCAAGAAAGGATGTTATGTTTCATTTTGCTTCAGAGGTGTAATTTGTTATAAAAGTACTGAATCCAACTTTCTTTACTTTTTGATGGCGACTCATGAAAAATGACAACCTTAGACTGGATACATCTGTGGTCTGGAAAGTCCAAGAGTTACTTCGTTCCTCACTTACCTGTCTCCCCACAACCTTAGCACCTCCTACCGTGCCTAGAGGTTGTGGGGAGACAGGTAAGCTTGTCACTTATAAATATCCAAACCAGTAAGTTTTGGAATGTTTGCCATATGGGTATATTCACTTGGATGTAAACTGTATGCACAGACATGATCTTGTTATGTGTTATACCATACAGTTGGAAGCACTTAGATAAAGATGGCGGATAAAGTTTATCTCACAGCTGGCTATCTTTTTTTGTCCCTCTCTTCCTGCTAACGGCACGAGCCGTGACCTTTGACCAAGTTTCTTCATCCTCCACAGGTTCATGATCTGCTGCGATAAATGCGAAGACTGGTTTCATGGCTCCTGCGTTAACGTCACAAAGCAACAGGGAAAGCACATGGAAGACCAAGGCCTGGAGTGGTTCTGTCCCAACTGTAAAGGTATGGAGCACCAAACATAATTTTGCAATCGTCATTGGATTCTGTAGAAGTTTTCCCTCCCCCATCCCTAGTCGGACCACTTAACGTCTGCAAGGTTTGCCGGACGTTGCGATAGATGGTAGACCGACACAAACTTGCTTAAGTGAAACAAAACAAGGTAATATGACTGCTTCAAGGTTTTTCTTATGAAGACCTCAAACAATAATGGATTTTTTTCAATTTTCAGGTGACAAGAACTCCAGTCGCAAAATCAAAGAAGAAAGCCAGCCACCTCCGGACAAAAAGAAGGACAGAGAATCACGGAAGGAGAAGAAAGAAGACGTGAAGAGGGAGAGGCGGGATAGCATCAAGAGGGAGAAGAGTGAGGACAAAGGGTCCTCCTCAAGTAGAAGGTTGTCCAAGGAGGGATCGAAGGATGGTCGTGAGGCCAAAGGTCAAAACGTCAAAGGTGGAGAGGTCAAAGGAGAAGAACCCAAGAAAGAGGAAAGTAAAAGGAAGGATTCGAAAGGGAAAGATGTGAAGCCTGCATCAACTATTTCAAAGGTTTGATTCATTTTTGTTGTGTTTTATTGAAGGGAGGGGGGCATGGGGCGGGGGTTAGGTATGTGAACCTCAGACAGGGTCAAAGTTGTTGATGATGTTGTTGCAAGTTGATCAGTTCTAACCATTATGCAACAACAATGTAACCAGTATTATCACAAATTTTGTTGAATTGATAGGGGAATCTTAAAACTGGACATGTTAAAGCTGTTTGATTATCTGTGGTTATATTCTTTTTGAAAGCAAAGAAATTTATGTGATGGTGATGGTATGTTTGCATGTGTGTGTGTTGGAGGCTGTGGCTAGTAATCACAGTAGCTCAGAGAAGGACATAGTCTAACTTTATACTTGGTATATGGAGTCATTTTGTGTTCACATAGTTTTTTCACATATTGTATAAATGTTTGTCAGAAAGAAAAAGGAAATACATTGGTTCTATTCTTGTGTATATTTGTGTGACAGTTTACCCATTTGGCATTGTAATGGCAATGAAATACCAGATAAGTTCTTCTCTTAACTTTGTAAACAGCCACGGATGTACAAATGTACATCAACATCCGTTCAATGATCAATATTTATACAACATACTTACACATTATTGTTTCAGTACTGAGCAATGTCTCAGTAGGTGTCACATGGCAATTGCAATCACCTCACCATCAACATCAGTTATAGCTCAGTTTGTGTTTGCGGGTCAAAAGTTAAAACTGTTTAGTTAAGGATACTGCAATGAGGCAAAGAGGGTAATGGGGAGTGGGGGGATGGCAGTGAGTTGGTTTGAAAATAGATGTTCTGGCAAAAACGTAGTTATGCTATGATAAGTAAGTTTCAATGACATGCACATTTTTGTTGTTTACCTTCTTATTGTGTCTTAATTTACAGGAAACAACTGATGTTAAAAAGGGGAACAGCTCTGACCTTGTTAAGAAGAAAAAATTTACAAAGGTAAGCAATGTACACATTTCATTCATTCAGTCAGTCATACATTCATTCATACTGTCATTCATTTATTCTATCATTCAGTCAGTCATTCATATCATTAAATCAGTCGTTCCATCATTCATTCATTCATTAATGCTGTCATTTATTCATTTGTCCTGTCATTCATTCACTCATTCATTCATTCATTCAGTCATTCCATCATTTATTCATGCTGTCATTCATTCATTCAGTAATGCATATCATTAAATCACTCATTTCCATCATACATTCATTCATTCATGCGGTCATTCATTCATTCTGTCATTCATTCATTCTGTAAGTCATTCATATCATTAATTCAGTCAGTCACTCATTCAATCAGTCACTCATTCATTCATTTAGTCATTCCATCATACATACATACATCAATTCATTCATGCTGTCATTCATTCATTCAGTCATCCATTCAACAAGTTGATCTTGATAGCAGCTCATATAGGCTTGGTCAATAAATTTGTAATGTTGTAGAGCGTTTGTTTTGAAGAAGTCTGTTTCGGTTGGCTGTTTGATTTGTAAATCTACGTAAGCAATGCTACTTCTTGGTCGTTCTTTCTTTTTTTCACCACTGAAGTATTGAAATACGATGTCCTTTTTTTTTAATTTGGACTTTTTGGGCACAAATTTTCAGTGAGAGGATTCCATGGTTACTATGGGCCACACTTTAGTCCCTTAGATGACTCATGTTATGACAGACCCTTAACTTATTAAGATGTACATTAATTTAACCTACCTTGTTTTTTCTCTCCTGCAGCCCCCTTTGCCAAAACAATTGTGTATCATGACAGGATGCGATAGTACAGCTAAGCCTAACACTGTTTACTGCAGTAACCGGTGTATCCTGAGACATGCCGTGGAGTCGCTCCAACTGCTCCACCAAGAGAAATGGTTTTCCCAGGGCTTCAAGAGGGACTCCTCAGGGGTAAGTGGTTTGTGACAACATTTTCAAATAGTCGGTTATCTACTGCACAACTCCTCACAATGACATCATTCGTGCAATTTCTATATTTAGAGCACTCTGTAACATTTAAGCACTGTAGTCTCTTAGTGAACTGCCCACACCTGTCTGCCACCCTCTTTATCATTCTACCGCCCAAGGTGTCTTCAGAGCTAATTATTGGGGTAGAAATCTGTATCTCTATAAAACAATTGTTATCGATATCCCGACTGGACATTGAGAAGTCGTTCTTTTCATCTTTACATGTAAAGTTCTGTACTTTGCAGCAGTCAGCTTCTGTTGAATGAGTATGATATAGTGGATAGCAGGATGCACCGGTGTAACAGGGGGGGGGGGGTGGGGTGAAGAGGATGCCCTTTGCTATAACATGTTGTGCTCTTTGACACGGTGGTCAAGGGGAGTTTTCAAGGCTTAATCTTTGGTTGCATTCTTTCAATTGAAATAAGACTGGTCAAACTAAGTATCTGCATTGTTATGGGAGTTTTGTTTGGAAAAGATTTGAAGACAAAACACAGTCAAATAATATAATCAATGTAATGTTATGTAATGGAGCAGACACATTCACAGTGTACAGAAATGAAAACAGAGATAATTTATATTCTCAACACACAGGACGTAAAAGGAAGGGCACACTGCGAAGGAGATCGTGTACCAGTGGTGGAGAAGCACACCAATAGGTTACGGACGGGACTGGCCGCACCAACCCCTGAGGATCTGCCCTCGTGGCTAGAGAGGCACCCCACCTACGAGGTCCTGGTTCCGACAGCCAAGAAATCACCCCCCATCGTCACCTCACCCACCTGTAAGTTGCCGCCATTTGTCTGAAAAATATCAAAAGCATTCGTTTTGAAAGCTGAGATGCATCTATCTTTACTCGCAATCTGTGGGAGTCGAGGAAGTAAATTCATAGACGCTCATTCAAAAGTTTCATTGGGTTGTTGTCATTTATCATTTATCATGGAATAATTAGTCAAATTTTTGTTTTAACATTTGTTGCAAACACAAGTGAGGCTTACATCCTGAGACAGGAAGTTACAGCTTTTAGGTACCGGTAGCATTTCATGTCTTACTGAGCTTAGTGTAGGGATGGGGTGCTTGTAGCTGGTTGCTCCCTTTTGGTAGAGTAGTAGAGGATGCAGTGACACCTGAGGTACCACTACATTTGGATGTCACACCCCCTTCCCCCACCCTTTCCCCCGTCAGTAATTTACCAGAGCTATTGGTAAGCATCTTCGATACCATTTTCTTTTCAGAACATCTATACTAGATTTCACTTTTTTATATCAGTAAGCAGGTTTTACAAACTTCCTCCATACATCCTTTTC
>JAIPMN010000488.1:47135-65185 GCA_020650975.1 Apostichopus californicus
CATAAGTATTGTCATCGGCCAGCCAATGCCCAGCAATTAAGAGGGGTGAGGGGAGGGGGGGGACCAGCTGTTCAATTTTCTCTGAATGTATTCTGAGTATTAAACATGTTTTTTGCATTTAGCTGGTAACTGCAATGAACCAAACATAATATTATTTTTGGTGAAAGGTGATTTTTAACCTAAGATATTCACATGGGTACATCTTAATTTTACTACTCCTAGTAACCAAGTTTTATTTGGGTTAATCTCTTGCCCTTTCCCCCTCCCCCCTCAGTTTTAAGAGTTTGGGGGTAGGGTGTCACAAAAGTTGGCTGCTATCCGTCCTGGGAAGGTGTCTGAAGGGAATTGGTTTCTCCCATTTTGATAAATTCTTGTGTGTGGTAATAATGCTTAAAATGCAAAAGTGAGCTATCATTTACATCATTTTAACTGCATGTATGTAGTACAAAGTTTCAATTGTTGCCAGTGTATAAGACTTTGTGTGTATTATAAAATGTAAGTCATTTTGGAATAAAGTATGAGAAACTTGGGGGCGGTGGCACATTCCAACCCCCCCCTCACCCCATCCCAGTGGTTACTGCCCCGCTCTGGAGGGTTAACACTTCTTATGTTTCACATGCACATACCGCTTATGTACATTATATGTGCAATGTATAGTAACAAGCTTGCGAATTGTTTATGTGCATGTTAAAAAGCAGCTCTTTGAAATGAGTTGTTCAATTAATTCAATATTAAAATATCAGAATTTATCTAGCTTGACTATTCAAGTAACATTACAAATAATGGATTAATTCTCGATGTGATGAATGCCAATGCAAAACTCTCTGGGCGACAAAATGTTGAAATTTAGATTGGTGAAAACAGGTCTTGGACGGTGGTATGAGTTTGATAAATTGCAGATCTGATATCGAATAATATTCTGAAGGTTTGGAAAAACTTGCTGACAAAATGATAAAAAACAAAGGTGCTGTTTTACTTATAGACTTATTAATCTGGTCTGTTGAGACAAACTGTTGTAGTTTAGGTGATGAAAGGTGTGACGACAAAGGTAAATGAAATGTAAGTAAGCAAGGTTGCCCTGGCAACCAAAAATGGGAATGCAGGAAAATATGAGAATGCTTCCATCTGTACAGTGAAAGTTCAAATGCAATGTTAAATGTTGTTGCTTGAAGTAAGTGAAACACTATTAAGGTTAATAGCGAGAGGGGGAGGGAGGGAGATTGTGGAATAGCATCCCCCAAGAAAAACATGTCATAGTGCCCTAATTGTTGAACGCTATCAATATTTAATTCCTGCACTTTGTTAAGGGATTTTAAATTCGTTGAAGGGATTTTTTAAACTCGTTGCAAACATAAAATCTTATAAAACAGACGGGATGGGTATGAACTATAAAAGACAAAACCATATTATATGTAATTATAAAAATTAAAATGCCAGTGAGAAATGGGAAACCATCTGATGAGACAAAAGCAGAATGTTGGTCATTAACGTCACTTTTAGCTAGAAAATGCAAAGGCTACTTAATATAGGGTCTTGTAAATGGCTGTGAGAGTATAACTACAAGGCTCACCTACTTGTAGTCGTGAAGTAATAAGTTCATTTCGCCAATATGCCTGGTATGCATTTAGAGCGTTGTGGGATATTTTCAGAGATGTTTGGGGTGGATGGGAAAATGTAATAGATTATGTGAGTGGGGTCCGGGGTTGGAAAGGGACCATACAGTTGTTGATAGTTGTAAATATTAATTCCAATCGGGTATTATTCAAATGCATTTTGTAGTCATGGTTTCCTTTCCTATACCTGGGTTAATTTACTAACCGATCTTTGTAACATTGTCTTTTTTTTTTTACCTGTTCTATTTGCATCATCGACTTTGGTGTCACGCTGTACAAATTGTAAAACATGAACAAAGGAAAACCTTGCTTACTGTTGTCATCTGTTGTCAGTTTAATGTGGGAATTCCACGACACCGAATTTCCGCGAGCTGATGGTCCCCGAGACCGATGGTCTATGGATGGTCCATCGATCGTAACTAGACTTTTTCATTAGCGGGGCTTCAGAGGGGGTAAAAGAGATTGACAAGGACGGCAATATTGTTTAAAATAGGGTATCGCTATATCTAATTATTAAGTTATATTGTATTCTAAAATTTCATTTGGGGCAGCAGGGGTGTGAGACTTGAGAGCGGGGGCTTTTGCCCCCTGCAAACCCCCTGGTTACGCCACTGGTGGAGGCCTAGTATCAATGCAAGCCGCCCCAGCCCCTTGTGCAAGTCGCTGGTATCCACTATGAAAAGAAATGGCTGTAAATTCTTTTTAATTACACGCTTTATCAACGTAATATTACCGGTAGTAATATTTGTCTTACCACTATTATAGGCCTAGTATAATAGTTTCGGTCTCGCGGGGCCTAGTAAAAGTTTCGGTCTCGCGGACCTTTGGTCTCACCGACCTTCGGTCTCGTGGCCTGTAACCAGTTAAATATTTGGTTATTATCCAGTGGATATGGAATGTTTTACAGAAATTGCTTATTAGTTTAGAGCAGTTCTCTTTTCATGATCAATTTAGGGAGGCGGGGGGGGGGGGGAGATATGGTCATGATATGTTTGGGACACTACAGGTGTACTTAACAGTTCCTCAACGATGTTTTGCTGGGGAATGGGTCTTATTTTGCACGATTCACTATATTGGGATAAAAAAAAAATATAAAGTTTCCAACTCCTTTGGTTGAAATTCTGTTATAGACCTAAATACTTCTCTGGTGCAATCTATGTGGAGTGGGATGATTGGGAGATGGTATTTTTATTTTATAGGCAGTGGGGTGGGGGAGGGGATTTTCACCCTGAAGTCCTTGCAGGTATTACATATCATACAATATGAAATTAATTAACTTCTTACAGAGAAATAAAACAAAAATCAAAATCTGCTATGTCAGCATATTTATTCTTGGAGCCTTTAAATTTGCTCATTAAAATTAGACCGATTTCATACAAAAACTGATTTCTTGATTTCAAACATACAAATCTGTAACAAGGAACTTATATTATCAAGCTAACCATATGACTCTCCCCTTCCGTCTGTCCCAATCAGCACACTCGTGTCTCGAAATGTGGCTAAATCTTTCTGTTATTAAAAGCACCCAAAAAAAAAAAAAAAGGTCTTCACCAATAGATCGACCTCGTATATCACAACACCAGCACTAGTAAATGAACTTTTATATTTGGCAAAGAAAAAGTTTTATAAACAAGACTTGTAAAATGAAGTAATGTCATTTCATCAACCTGTGCATGTTGAAATAAAAACAGAGTTTCCATTGGCTCACGACATGCAACATCCTATATCACAGGTTGGGCTATGGGGAAGTCTTATTTCAGCAGGATTTACCAAACATGGGTCGTTCTGCCTTGTTCGTTCAAAGGTACATATCTGCCCTATACCAATGGAGAAGATATCATTAATTCATGTAGGATCAATTTCTATCCCAATGATGAACCTAGTGGGATCATTTATAAAGGTACATTACCTTATGAACATTTAGATAACATGAATAATATTAATAGGATAACATTAATGTTAATAGCAGAGTATAAACTTGTGTAATCTTTTTCCTATTCCTTGTCCTGTTAGCTATTTTCATTTGTCAGACTTCAAAGCAATTACATTAACATATCCTCCTGAGCAGCCTTTCATGTCCTGTTCCTCCTATTAGAGAACGGTTGAGGAACTGTTCATTCTATCAGTAGGAGTGCTTTTGAAGCTCCGTATGAAGGAATAAGATAAAGAGGTGTCTTAAACTTTGTCCCAACTGGCTGCAATCAGGGCTGTCGTTTGGCACAAACTGCTTAAACCTATTATTACAGGAACCAATAGATACCAGAGTAATGCAGACAGTGAGGGTAAAATATAGTATCGACTGCTGACCTAATTCAATGTTGGGATGTAACTCCTTCTTTGGAAAGATATTTGAGATGACAACTAAATACTGCTACAGATGATAACCACAAATGGCAAGATATCGGTCTTTGTTTTTACAAGGTCAGCAGGTCAGTCATTTGGCAAACTGCCCCCCCCCCCCACAAAAAATCTGCTTCATATCAATGTATTCCACTGAACAAATATTACAACAAAATTTGCAAGCAAAGACTGATTGACCTCCACCTGAAACACATAGAGATATTGTACTCTACAAAGATGATATTAAAATCGTTCAAACCATCTATTTTTTTAGTAACTGTGTTTACTTACATGGTCTCACAGACACATCACCATGACTGTAAAATGATGAGGGGCTTTAATTTGGTAAACACATGTTGTATCTTTCATGTTTTGTTTTTTTACAAGGAACTGATATATTTGTGTGTCATATTGTAGGGATGACCATTTGAAACAGTGACAGTATAACCCAGACCATGATCAAGATTAACATAGCAGGTTCAAAATGCTTTCTGGTCGTGGGCAAAGTCGCAACAGATGTCAATTGTGTTATTTCCCAATATCCAAATAATAGAGTTACAAAGAATGGAGATACAACAGCAAAGTATTCCATCTGTAATGCAAGATGGTTAGTGATGCAGCCAGGCGCGTAGCCAGGAATTTGCCAAGGGAGTGGCGAAACTGTAGGCAAAATATCAGAGCAGTAGATTCGGCATTGCAAACTATCTAATGACACTTCCCAGGCCTTGTAAGTTGCATCTTAGCATTTTCTCTTTTGAAATTACTAGCGATATCATAAAAAGCATTACAAATTTTTTTTTTTAAATGCTCAACAGGGGGGCGGCTGCCCCCTTCGCCCCCCCCTCCCCCTTGGCTACGCGCCTGGATGCAGCTTATGATAATGCGGATAACATTTTTCCATATCAGCATATACACTCCATGGAAATTATAATATTACAGACAGCATAAACAAGGACAAGACTAGCATGGAAACCAGTAACAAGCAAATGACAAGTATGATGATTGTTAAAAAAAAAACATCCAATTTGGTGGCAGAAACACTTCTCTTTTTGGTATATGAAACAGTACTTTTTGTCTTTTTAAGACAAAGCACAACAGTGGCCAAAGTATGGAATAAAGTTTGCCAAAGACAACACTAAATAGTTGGGCAAATGGTGTCAATATTACAACACAATTACTACTTGATTACTAAGATCAAACAACATTGGAAATATCTGCATCCTACATGGGTACATTACTTTGGTCCCACTACCGGTAAGGTATTGGTCCACTACTAGTGAGGGACCCAGGACAGGTCCATTACTAGTAATGAACATGGGTCCATTACTCGTGAGGTGGTAAATTTACTCGCAAGGAAGTTGGCCCATTAGTGTATTATGGACACAGGTCTATTACTAAGTGGTCCATTATTATTATTAGATACATAGGTTAACACTTTACAAAGTTACCATTGGAAGAATGAATGGATGGAAATGGGCACCCTGTCCAGTAAAGGGCACAGTGTATATTTAACCCCAACATGCACGGATAGAAAAGAAAATTGCAATCGACTGTCATGCCAATTAGGTTACCACTAATCTAATTAGGTTAACCAATCATCTCCCCACAGTGAGTCTGCAGCCCGTAATCTAATATGGTTATGTGTACACATTCTCATGGGATTTTATATATGTACCGTCGAATTGTACTAACACCACCAGTCCAATAGTGATGTACTTATGTTTGATTGAGCCTTGTACTTGTACTCACACCTAGGGGAAGTACAACTGTGCTCGTGTGCTTTACCTTGTACAACAAAGTCTGTCCCCATTGGGCTATAACCCATCTCTTCTCTATATATATCTATATACTTCATACAATGTCATCTAAGTAAGCTATCATATATTGTGTCAGATTTACAATCAAGGAAACTCTGTTGTCTTTATCTGATCCTGGTTCCCATTGCATTGTTCAGACTATGGCCCAAAGTAGACTAAAAAAAATATACAAAAAATGGATTTATTTTTAACATAGGTAATCAGATTTTATTAAATTGCGGGGGGAAAAATGATACAGCCTCCACATCCCGAATCTGTTTAGCTTGATGATTGACGCAGCCGAGTAGAGCATTCGCGGTGAAAAACGAAGAAATCAAAGACCAGACGAAGAGATTAAAAATTACACATCTTAAAACATGAAGAAGTATTTACATATGAATTTTGTTGTACGTACAGATTAGAACTCTTAGGGACTACAGTATTTTTAAATGCCTTGTTTGAAGAATGTACACTATATACAACGAAGAAGACCGAATATACTACTGCTAGCTAATTATACGCCAATTTATTTACCTGCTATTGTTTCTTTTGCCCTACCCCCCCGTGGCTAGTCTTAACCATGTCTATGGAAGTATGTAAACACTAAAACCTAATGTGCCACTCTCCCCCCCCCCCACCCCTCCCTTCCAATCTGGTATCTTCAATACTATAATGTTCTCATTTTTAATGAATATTTCCTGTATTTACTTTGTCATGTTTATATTGTTTTTTAACATGATACAATATTTTTAAAAGCGAGTGTTAGCAAGTCAAATCACTTTTGTACAGCACAGATGGATTGTACCTTAGAGTAGTGACTTAGGGAAGTGTCTCAGGGTAGTGTCCAGGTAACGTCCAACCCATACAACAAGTATTAACTATAGAAGCGCTTCGAGATGTACAATATATCCTAGGTTAACTCTTGGAAACTAATAGTACAACAAAGTGCAGCAGTTTTTTTAGCTTTTTGAATGTAATTTTACATCGTAAAATACTGAAAATACTACGGTTCTAGGTGACTCCTATGGAACTTCGCGTCGGCGTAGCAAATTGGCTTATATTTGTTATAGCATGTCCCTATGTGATGAGACATTATTCCTGGTCATGTCGAAAGACATATGTGACAAGGGAAAGCTGTCATCTACCCAGGATAACCTGTTACTGACAGTCAGTCACCATACTCTACCCCCTTGAGGTCTCCTTGGGAACTATCACCAATCTTTCCTGGGGGTTTGAGGAGATGTCCGTAAATGGTCTGCTCATCGGCTGACCCTCACGGTCCTCCGACACACTCCTCTGACCGCTTGCAGTCCCCCCTATCTTCATCATCCCAGGCAGGCAGGGTCCAAAGCATCGTGGCGTCCATATTTATATACTGTTGTAATATGTACAACTCCTTGTCCATGCTGCTTTGCTGCTCAAGGGGCCGCTGTCGCTACTACAACATGCCTTTAACATTCAGACAGACCCGATTCATTCGTTAGTGGGTGTCTGCCCCATTTATAACTCCCGACTACAACATATCCGCCATCAACACACCTCGACTGATGACGATGTCCGCGAAGGAACCTTCCTGGCCCACCTCCACCGCCTGCTGTTTCTTCAACACTAACAGAGAGTAAAACTTAGAGGCGACTTGCTTTCGGTTAAGCTTTCTTGTGACCTCGGTGAAAGAGACGGTCTCGCCTTGCTGTAAGAGTTTGTTAATACCCATCAACATGGAGTGCGCCCTCTTGTTGAGTACTCTCTCGTGATGTTTCTCCTCGTCCTCACCCTCTTCTGCTTCCACCTTGAGGAAAAGAGTAAAGAATGACAGGTGTTCATTACAGGTCTGAGAGGGGGGATGGGAGGGGGGGTGCGACAAACAAAGCATGTATCGATTGAATAGGATAACAGAGATCTGAAAGGGGGATAGAGAAGTGTTAATTTAGGTTTCAAGAGAGGAAACATTAAGTGCCAAAGGTCACCGGGAGAGAATGGTGTTACCAAATTATCTATCTGGCACAGTAGAAAATTGAAGTTGTTGTGTGAAGTGATGAGTTTCATGAATATGAGTATATTTACACTGGGGTTTTTTTCTTTTCAAAATTCCTCCAATGTACCTCACGAGTGGGTAAAAAATGGATCGTTTTCTGAGTGAAGTAAACTAAGATTTCCTCACAACGGGTGTTGATCACACACAGCAACACCATTTCGACACCAGACTTGGGGTATGATGATTACTTACATCTTCTTCGACTTCGTTGGCAAAGACATTGCTGGCTTCTTCTGGCACCGGTTCCTCGTGGTCGTCTCCTTTGATTGACGGTATATCGTCATCGCCATCGTCGTAGCCACCATCGAAGGGGTCGTCACCCCCGTAGTCACCGTCGCTGGACGAGGCCGATCCTCGCCTCCCGGACATGAAGGAGAAATCTTGCTGTTGCTGGGGAGGGGGTTGATCTACGCTGGAGGTCCCTGGCTGGGAGTCTGCCGGTGTCTGCTGAGGGCGTTCCTCTTCCACTGGAAGTAGTGGCGCTGCGGATAATCTCGAGGATAAGCTGATGTCTCCTAAATCAAGAGTCAAAAGGACATATTATAGCAGATTAGCAGAAAACTGGACATATTGCTCAATTCTTATCGTCTTGAAATATTTTATATTCCATAACAAACGCATTCTATTTAGTCACAGCATCGAAAATATAGCTGCAATACTGAATCGATATGAAACAATGTTTCAGATTATCTTCAAAGATCAGTGGTGCTTATTTCTGTGACACTGAGGAGCAAAATACCAATCATGTCCCATGCAGCTTGGCTACAGCCCGATTTCAGACATGTTGTCTCACTCCCCTGATCATACTGAAGTCAAGAAACAACACCTCCCGTTTCATAGAATCACTCTTCCCCTGATGAAATAAAGGAATAATAGCAAGATACATTGCTAGCAGATTCTTTGACTATGATCTGGTAACAAGGAAGGGGCTCGGATGATGAACATACCTAAAGATTCACTGAGGATATCCCTCTGCACCTCTGGTTCCTCCAGGGGTACTGGAGGGAGCCTTCTCTGCCTCTTCACGTCTCTGGGTATATCTGTTTGAAGATTCCTTGCAAACACCTGAGGCAAACAAAGAGATGATTTTACAAGTTTAGTTAACGTCAATTGAGAACATGATTCTGTATGTTTATCAACCTCTGAAAGTAAAAATAATCATTAAAATAATAATATGGAGCATTTAACCTATTTCACAAGTACTTCTTCTTTTGCTGGTCTGATTTGCAAGATTCTGTATGTTTATCAACCTCTGAAGTAAAAATAATCATAATAATAATAATAATAATAATAAAAATCATAATTAAAATAATAATGTGGAGCATTTAATTAGCTTTGACAACCTGCTTCACAAAGCACTTCGCTTGTCTGAGTTGCTATTTTTATCTACCAGAACGCAAAAGTGCACTGAATTTTGGATGATGTACTAAGCTGAGTCTCTCAGGGATTTGAAATTTAATGTATGAAAGAAAACCAACACTTTCCTGTTCAAATTGCCCTCTCAATGCTTCTTAGTAAGCTCCACCTCCAAAATGAATGCCAGATCCACCAATCATTGTTGATGAGTTGAGCCTGCTACCATGTCACTTCAGCACCTACCACTCGCAAGGTAAGACCAAATACAGATGCAACCGTTGGGAAAACACCTGACCCTCCCACCTACCCCCACCCCTCCTCCTACATTAAACCAACTAATTCTACATTCACTGATCATCATTCATAAATTAATAACCCTCACTCTATAAAATCCGAGGGAACAGAACTATATATATTTACCACTAATATCCTCTTTGAGTTGTGTAATCTGCCGGGTAACCCAAACAACTTCTCTGCTCCGCCCGTCTCTTTCCACAACATCAACTTCTTGGTAGGGGGAGCCAAGTCCAGGGATGTGACGATATCGGAGGTGTCCTTGAGTTGTGACTTGATGAGATCTCCGGCCAGTTCCTTGACCTCGTCCACCACCAGCTTACGTTTCCTCTTCTGCCTGCTCTCTTTAACACCTGTTTAAAGTCAAATGGGATCAAAAAAATTGAGTGCTCCGTTACAGGGAATCATTGAGTGTTAACCTTTTCGTGTAGCAGTTTTCAAATTTTCCAAATTTTGTCTCTTGTAAAATACTTTGGTTCCCGGGGTAAGAAGAAAATAAATAATTCCATGCATTCTGTGCAGCAAATGTGACCATCTAAGATAGAATTTTCGCTTTGAGAAAGCTGTCGTGTTACCAATCCCCCAATCTTTAACCAGTATTCGTTTGCTTAAAGGTATTTCCCTTTCGTCATCCAAGAAGCAGAGTTATCAAACGCTGACATGATTTCGTGGCTTCTCCTGGAATCTTCTGTAGCATTCTTACCTGTAACATCTACGATCGGTTGCAGAGCAAACTCCATATCTTCATTTTGCACAAGGGTTGTTTGGTCAGCAGCGGCTGGAGGCTGCATTAGGGTCGCGTCAGAAGGCGGTGGGGCTCCTTCTGGGGCGGGTACTGGGGCGGCTGCTGCTATGGAAACCAAATTGGAAAAGTGTTAAATTTTTGCAATATTATAACCTCATTTAAATGTTGTAAGTTGTCTCTACTGTGTCAGAACAAAAGATGCAAACGAACGAAAAAGATGTTTTATTCCAGGCACGACTACACAAACTATATTAAGTGTGCTAGTTTATTGCATGATCTGAAAAAAAAACATGGGAATTTTTCAAATTTCACCGTCAAAAGGGAACTGCTTGACAAAGAAAAGTTGTGTTGTAAGAGTAACAAGGTTGCCAGTGAATAATAACATTAGCCAAGTCTTGTTCCATCATGTGAACAAACCTTTGATCTGGCCATCCTGAGGAGCTGGAGTGGCTGGAGTGACAACAGGGGCCTTCGGTGGTTCCGGCTCCTTCTCTTCGTCGTCTGTATCTTCAGCTGCCCCGGGTGGTGGTTCTACGTTCTGGACGACCACTGGCTCTCCCGCTTGGATTTCAGGCTGTTCTTCAAACAGATTACCTCCCTCATTCATAAACTCATCACCTGCAGAATAGTAAAGGTTACACCGGTTGCAATGAAAATAATTCAATCGACTTGTTTATGTAACATTTACGTAGATTGAAAACTTTGAGCAAAAAAAAGGATGGTACTGATGCAAAGGATAAGGTCACCTAGTGGTCCTATCCTTTCAGATGATATGGTAGGGGGAAGGGGGTAACTTTTTAAAGTTCAACAAACATGGCTACTTGCAAGCAATGACTTTAAACTGCAAGCTTTTGGAGAGGCCACAAAACTAAATGTAGTCTACTGTAATTACCTGTACTCATGCGGTTGTACTTATACTCAAATTCAGGACATCTGGAAATTTAGTATCGACATCTGTGCCATATTAAAGTACTCGTCACTCTCACGGTTTTGGGTCCTGTACTCTTAATCATTACCGTGGGAATTATACCTGTTCTTGACATGCTCACGCTATTGTGCCCACCCTACAGCAAGTATGTTAAACGTTGTACCGAACCGATGTTTACTTTGTTCTGCTTACTCACCGAGTATACCATCTCCCATTCCCATCTCAGCTCCAAAGCCGTCGTTTCTAAACTGCTCCTCTAACCCCATGTCCATTGGTTTATCCATCGACGCGTCGATTGGCGCTTCTTTACTCTTACTCCCGTCGGCGAGCATTGTGGATTCGTCGCTCTGTTTGTAAGTAGAGTCGTTAGCTGCGGACGCCTCCCGGAGCATCTCCCTGTCGTCAAAGCCAAGATCACCTACGGAGATGAATAAAAATTTTGTCGAATATTCAACGATTGATTGAATGAACAACTTTCCTTCAAGCCACCAAAAGAATATGTTGTGCCTTTGCATGACAGACTTCCGAAAAAGACAATAAATTGATAATCCATCAGATCTTTTAGGCTACTTACCAAAGTCTTCCTGGCCAAGATTAATATTGACAAGATCCTCTTTCATGGTGATATCCTCCACTCGGCTCTGGTTAAGACTGAACTGCTTCTGTACCTCAACATCACTGAAACAGTAACACCAATATTTATGTTAATATTATTAGTTTTTTGTGAGGTGAGAACATTGCACTGCACTGTATGATCTGACTGAAGATGGTATACTTTGTGTGACTCGAAATTCAAAATATCACATTATTAATCAGACAGATTAATAAACTTAAAATTAGAATCTTGAGATACCCGTAATGTTTTGGGCTAGACGTAAATATTTTTAAATAAAACTGTCAGTAGCACATTGTAAATAAAGGCAACTGTGCATAATCACAAATTGAAACAGCGTGGGGCCCCCCATATGATGAAAATTTCAAAGATTACTGTAAATTGACTATCAATGCATGCAACAGAGAGATATAGAACCAGAGATACTGTTATGGACAGCTTGAAGACTTCATCATCTCATAAATATGTAACACTACTTGGCCGATCAATGATTTGTAACCAGGAGGTAGCCCCAAACCCAGCTTCTCAACTGCCTGACGAAATTATAACACAATACACTTCAGAGGGCTGAAGAAGAACATGCCTGTCAACCAGCAGCGCACACTTGGGTGCAGCAATTTTGAGATGCCACACACCTTCACATATGTGTAGCAATTTGGCTGTTTTTAATAGCGTTTTATTATCTTTAAGCTAAGTAGCATTTTCTAGCATCGTAGCATTTTGCCATGCGCTCATAACCTGAATACAAAATGTGTTTACAAGCATGGCACCACTAAAATGTCACATTAACATACAAACACAAATGCCAGCTAGGCTGCATAGGATCCCTCCCCTCTGGAAAGTACCGTATGAATATTTCAATAGAAACGATATACTCACTTGAAATCAGGTATCGACGTATCAAAATCGTGGAAAACTTCTGGTAGAGTGATGGTGGCAAAAGCTGCTTCACGATTCTCCTCGGGCAAATCGACGACTCCGGGCCTGAAGGCCATCTTGATCTTAACAAAGGCTTCATTGCAGTCTGCTAACAGGTACTTGGCTTTACGGCTATGAATACGGACGACACCCAACAGCAGGTGACCGGACGTTCTTAACGCTAGCTTCACCTATGAATGACAATGAAAGGGAGGAAATTGACAGTTTAATATTAAAAATTGATTCCTGAAAACTGCTCAGTGAATTGACTTTTATAGAATACTGTCTCCACATTTGGTCACTCTGAGTGAAATTTAACCCACGTTAAAGTGACCTTTGCCTACTCAATCACACAACCTGATTTGACAGATTTACCATATAAACAATAAATGTCGTTACTGTCCGTCCACTCGTGAAACCCAACCTCACCATCCAGAAAGGCTATCGATCTAAAAGAATCGAGAATAATATATGATTACCTTTGGGTGCATAATACTGTCCACACATGATGATACATTGGTCTCATAAACATGAGCTTTGGTCAACTTCTTGTCCCAATGAGCGGCAAGCCATATCCTCGCCAACGGTCCTTTCTTGCTCAGCACAAAATGTGCATAAAACATGTTGTCACCTAAGAGAAGCGAGAGAAGAATCCATGAAGAATGTAACATCTATGTATGTAGGAGGAAAGCAGGGTCAATCAAGGTACAATCAAGGTACAGACTATAGTCTCTTTCACCTTCAAAAACAATTGTGCTGAAGTCTGTACCTTACCGGTCAGACAAGCTGCCAACTTGAGTGGGTAACGTTTTGATCATGGTTTACTTTCAATTAATGGTTAATGTTGTATATTCTCAATTAATCCTCTAGGTCCACTTGGTCGACCATGAAATACACAAACATGTTCCTTGACCTCTTCTGTGTCATCCATAAATGCATGGGGAAAATCTTGGGAGCATTTTTCTCTCTTCCTTCAACCTCAAACTTAGATCAATCCAAACTGTGCCCATCGCGAAGATCCTTGATATCATCGGCTACAATAGCCTTCAAATAGACATTCCTCTCCTTACCAACTAACCGATTAGCTACATTGTCAGTTTCCATGTCACTTAACCAGACAAGAGACCAAGAGTAGGTGCAACAATGAACACCAAATTGAACTTATCAGCTAGCCATGGACTTCCAGCAAATCTGTTTAAAAGTAACTACAACCAAGTAACTATATGGTCTACTACCACATTCTTAACATCAGTCAGCATCTAAGCATTCTAAGGGAGTTTTTTTAATTTTTTTTTATTCAACTACGATCTGCTGCATAAGGTTACTGTGAACCAATCAGAAAAAAAGTTCTATCTTGATCAAAGCTAGGAAGCACATTCTCAGGCATGAAATACTGTTCTCAGGCTGGAATATAATTTCCACCTACTTGACAATAACACACAATAACATCAAGAAAGATCAATACTTGACCCAGTTACATGACAAGGATAAACATAGGCCTAAACAGTTTCTTACAATCCTCCTTTGAATAAAAGGGGCTACAATAGTGATGAAATGATTCTTTCATCAAAAATTTAATGAGTGCTTGGTAGCTATCTCGTTTTGGCCCCTACAAGTAACGCATGATCACAGGGAATAATTTATCATATATTGCCTAGCAAAGTGCTACTGGAAAATGAGCATATTGCTATAGACCTAGCTAATAAAAGTTCAAGATGACTATGCCTTCTGTAGATCCCTAGGGTATCACATATCTGTACACAGGAACCATATATAACTTTGTATTAAGAGGCAACGTTCAGTTTTCAAAACTGCTAGGTCAACACAAAATGATGACTATAAATAATTCCCTGTATTTTATCTTTTTAGTTTCTAATTCAACCACTTGCAAACAATAAACCAACCTCCACTTGGGTCTAGGCCGTAAGTTCTAACATTAGGACATGTTTAAATATTTAACTTGACATGTTGTTATTAGGCCAAGCCAGGTATGTTACTAGTGTTGGCCGGAGTTTCATCATGCAAACTAAAAATTCATATTTCCATTATTTTTGCTTCAAACTGAAACGCAGTCCAGTCTTGGTTTGTGTAACTGTGGCAATGGCAAGTCTTCGTAGCCTCAGCTTAAACCAATTGGTAGTAGGCCTAGCCTAGTAAGTAATAGTACAGGTTCCAAGTATTACCACTTCCAGGCTAGGCTACCATGGTAGGCTCAATGTATTAGGCCTAACTAGAGTATTGTAATAAAGGCACCGGTTTGGAAGCACAAAATTCGTGGGCATTTCTTACGTTCCCAAACCACACTTACCTCTGAATTACTGGATAATTGATTGTAGAAATATAAAATTAGGAGTTCGAATGCATTTAATGAGATATAACCACATAACATGAAAACTTTTAAAATTATTTTGGCGGTAATCAAAAGGCAGGTCTAGCATAGGAAACAAGATGCAACGGCGCCATCATTTCAACTAGGTACACGTACGCTGCTGATGCACCGACAAAATCTCTTATATTTGACAAATTACATACCTTCAGTACTTCAGAACTGCTGCTGCTGAGAACTTGGAATGACAAAACAGAGGACAGGAATCCAAAATGCCCCAAAAGTCGATGACACAAGGACTATTTTGAGGATTTCAGTGCCAGAAAACGACAATCCAAAATATTATACTGTACCAACGCTATAATGGCGGAAAGATATTGTGAGGCCGATAATCTAAAGGTCGCTTCATGTCAGGACATGTACTAAACAAATTCGGTGAACTCTCGTACAGATTCGTATATACAGTGTTAAGCGCAACAAAGTAGTTCTATCCATCTATAATTTACCATCTCCCATCCTTCATACAGGAAAATGATAATGTTTGATGGAAACAAGTAGTAAATTATGTTGAAAAGAGATTGTATAATTATAGCTTTTGATGGCTAAACTTATAATTAGTAAAAGTGTGACAAATGTGTGACGTCATTGTACTGCAGTTACGGAGTCTCGGTACTTAGCTAGCTGTGTGCACAGTGTACATAATATGTGTAGTAATTCAGCACGATAGTGTTAATATTCCAGGAATGGACTGACACATACTAGTATACAACACGCATATATCATCACAGCACTGTAACCGGGCATGAAAACAGACGAAAGCAAAAGTCTGTTGGTAAAGTTAGATTGAGAGTCGATGGGCGTAGCACGAAGGCGGAACCAATCTAACGCATAAACGAAGGCAATGAACTGTACAACAGGTATCCTGGGAAATTGGGCTGAAGGAACAATGGGGTAGGCGTAATCGCACAAAACAAAAGGAAAAAATAGTGGTGCGGAAACAATGGTAGGCGAATACTGGTAAGGGGAGCAATTGGAGGGGGACCATGGGAAAGGGAGCTGCTTCTTTTTTCAATGATTGAACCGTGAAAATGTAGCAAGAGGATATCACGATCGTAAGTTGCCATTAGATGCATGAGCCAACATTTCATTCAACATTCATGTTGCTTATTGTTGCCCGGGGTCATTGGTGATTTCACAGCTGAACCCATTTTGCCTTCATATTTATTTCATTCATGCTACTTAATCAAGGCAAACATATCGAGTTTGTGTTTTAATACAGCATTTTGAGTTTGGTCGGCGAATGGTCCGAACTGCGACAATTAACCAAGTGTTAATCAAACGTAATTGATCAAACTATGACACCCATCTGGATTTTTCACTGATCATTCTGCGGTACTTCAAGAACATGTTTTAATTTTCAGCAGTTTGTAGCCCGGACATTAGTCTCAAAAGTGGCAAAGTGAATAAAGTTTAAAACAAAATTACATATGCAAATTAAATTGTTTGAGGACCAGCTTTTACTCCATTATTTACTTGCCGGTCAGCCAATCTAATTGAATATGACCTCTATAGGAGATGTTTATTGGTATACACGCACAAAATATAGTTATCATCAACAGCAGTTTGAAAAGATGATTTATAGCAAAGAAGAAACAGACAAAATAAAAAGTTTCATATACCAATGGAAGGTGAACAGCAATATACTTGGCAGTGGACTGAAAAGTACAAAATGTAACATAATTACAGTATTACGCTAGATAAGTGCGAGGGGTACTAATGGAATAAGTACCAATTATAAACCATAACTAGACAGAAAGCTAATTAAAGAACAAAGAATAGGAAGAATAGCTTACAAATGTATGTGGAACTGTGGGTAGTTGTTTTAGGGTCCCAAGTCTTTATTGAGGCCAGTGCAAGTGAGACTTATACAGATTAGATCCAATCGATTTCTTTTTGTTTACGCTCAGTTACATGAAGATTGAAATGTTCGGAAAAGGGGGAATCTTGCAAAATTATCACGAATTGATTTTTTTTGTTGTGATTATTAAAACGTAAGCGGAACCGAGAACCTGTTTCAGTTACATAATTGCCCTCTTTACAAAGAACAGGAATTTTAACCACCGTGTGACCGGGGTAAAATGGGAGCAATTTCCGTTGCAGAAAACCTCATTTTCTAACCAAATTTAAGATATTAAGGTATCCTTTTACTTGTTTTCATAGGATCATTTCTGCAATTCCTAGAAGGTGGAAAGATTCTGTCAGTTTAGAAAACGGTGTCGAGGAACAGCAAGATCACCTTGTCAATATTATGTCTAGCATTTCTAAATTGTCACAAGTAGTCTATCCTCGCCATATAGACTGTGTTTCACTCCCGCCAAAAGCCTGCTCTAAATGGAGCGTTACCTTTGACTTCTCTCAAGACGATTGGTTAGTGATATTTAAGGTGCCTTCCCGTACGCTTTCTGAAGCAAAAATACAATTTTTCCAATTCAGATTCTTACACCGCATCTTAGGAACCAATCGGCTTTTAAATTTAATGAAAATAGCGGCATTTTGCAATATTGAAGAGGAAAGTATTGAACATTTATTCTGGTCCTGTCATGTGACGTCTAATTTCCTTTTAGATTGCGAACAGAAATTTTTTGGTAGACAGTTTATCTGCTCAAATAAAGATCTTTTCTTCGGTAAACTGGTAACAGGTTACGAACCATTGATTTTTTTTATCCTTCACATCAAATACTTTATCTTCAATTGTAAACAAAACAATGTTAAGCCTGACTGCTATACAATTTCTTCTATAAAATGAAATTCATTCTTAACGTTGAGAAGCACATTGCCTCGAAGCGAAACTCTACTAGCTCTGCTCGTAGAAAATACATGGCATTAAGGACTTGTTTTTCTCATTCAATCAATGAACTTTGCTTATCATCTTTGTTTTTCTGGATATGTATACATATATATCGGTATAAGTGGAGAAGAAGAAATACTCAATTCAGAATCAATTTTCACATTATGTTAATAATTCCTTTGTATCATTCAGATGACATACCTATGTTGTTATCAGAACTCTAAATATAATCGATGTA